>JAVSBS010020235.1:0-114334 GCA_033124195.1 Coracias cyanogaster | reverse complement strand
TGGGGAACAGGAGAGGTGCCTGAGGGCTGGAGGAAAGCAAATGTCACTCCAGTCTTCAAAAAGGGCAAGAAGGAGGATCCGAGTAACTATAGTCCTTTAACTCTAACCTTACAGATTAGAAGGGACAAACAATAATAACTGTTTTGCTTTTTATTTTCTATTCGCCTCTGTTGTAAAAAGCTCCTTTTTTCAACATTATGGATACATATAGATGGAAAGTCCTGTTCCCAATAAGTACGTAAGAGTTCTGCTTAATGATATGCAATGAAGCCACAGGGCAGTTTGAGAGCTGCAGTCAGGAGAACGTACAGTTCATCATTTTTAGTGGGGGTTTGAATCACTGACAAGAAAAGTTGTTCTCCCCCTCTTATTTTTGTGTGAGTGTATGAGGTTGCTGGTCATGGTCAGTTTTAAGTCCTTCTAAATATGCATTTCCTTTAATTCATTAAGAGACTTTCATGTTCCAACATATCCATTACAATGACAAACTGACACTGTAAAATTAAAAAGCCTGCAATTACTCACTTGGTTTGTATTTTAATCAAAGCTATTGTAATATGACTCTAGGGAACCATAAATGGCAAAACAAAGGGTTTGGGATTTATGTGGGACTTCTGTATACAGAATGTCTAAGTGGAAGGAGCTAGGGAGGGAGAAAAATGCTGGATTGCTTCTCTGCATCCAGGAAGGATAGTTTCAAGTGTAGTTTGAGCAGAGACTAAAACAAGTCTCTGGCTAGCTCAGGATCAGAGAGATCCAAACAAACACGTCTTCTCTCTTTGTTTGGCATTTGGATATTGAGACCATCCAATGAAACCATGTTGGGCCTGTATGTTATGAATCATTATTCCATGAAAGACCTTACGGAAGTAAAGCAATATAGAAAATGTTTCTGCATTCAGTGTGGTTGTTAGGCAAGTAGCAACTGTATCATTTACTTCTCTTATAAAATACAGTGGATGTATCTATGGGTGCATGTTTGTGTGTAGGCAGGACAGCAGCCAGGTCTACTGCTCCTGATTTGTGGTTTGTGATTTTAAGAGGAATTTTCTCATTTCACATAAAGCAAATTTGATTCATTGCCTGTATCTTTTAGGCTACAGAGCTCTGACATCAAAAAGTGAGCAGTGGGTATAGCAAGAGGGTGAAGCTTGTTCATACAGTCCTGCCAGGAGATGTTGCCACTGCACTCAGTGGAATTGCACCTCCTCTACTTGCATTTTTAGTGCCCTGCTCTGGGAAGTAGCAGCGAAAGCCCGTGTGTCACCAAGCAATTCTCATGGAATTTTTATAGGAAGTTTTATGCTTTTCTGTATCACCTACAAAATTTATACAGGACTGTATAATTCTGAAGGAAGTTAAATGAACAAAACTGCTCTGAAGCTGCTATGGCAGCTGTGCCTTAGAACTTCTTTTCTATCTCCAGGGTTCACGTGGAAACTACTGTGGATTTAATAAGTATTTGTCACTTGAATGGCAAAGATACTAACAGACGTTCTCATTTTGGATGCAAATCTATCTTTACCAAAGATGGAATAGAAAATTCTGTAATGAAGCTAGCACTTAGGAGTAGCTTTTCCTTCACGGAGTTCCCCTGTGGGTCTGATTGAGATGCTGCAAGGTCACCTGTAGGCACAGTAACTGACCAGTCAGTAGCCTTGTAGCTTTGTGAGCAGCTGGAATTTGTATCTCCTCCTCAAAGATTTTGCAAAACTCCTGGGGAGTAAGTTGTAAGAAGTTCACTGCAGAATTTAACAGATGCAACAGTCACAGTTAACCACTGTTTCTCTTGTTCTTCCCAGCTTGTTATCTGACGCATCAACTACCTTGTCAATATTTAAGGTATCATGAGAGAAATGGGCATCTGTGAGGAGTTGCAGGTACAAAGTTGGCCAGAGCCCAAGTACCTGTCTGTATGAACTGGGAATTGTTGCGAGTATTTCACAGACTAGTTAAGCTGATTGTAGCCTTTTCTCATTCAGGCAAATCAGACTTATATTTTCTCATATTCAGTGCATTTTCTGTTTGTCAGCGTAAAGCTCTGGTCAGTTGTGTGACTGAGGGATGAGCAAGCAACTGTGATGAAGAAAAGAGCCCATCATGTCGTCCAGATACTTAACAAAGCTAAACATGTGGCACCTGATACTTGGAGTGACAATTCACCCAGAAGCAAGAATAGAAATACTTTTCTGGTTGCTTTCTGAGCCAGATGCTCTAACTCCTAGCAAGAAGCAGGAGGGCTTCTCTGCACCATGGCCCCAGTGCAGATACTTTCCCTTTCCTGGGCAGGCAGTGGTGGTGCTGTGGGCTGCAGAGATTTCACCCATCTGCCATCTTCATTCAAATGCCTCATTCACACTAGATGGCACTGTGATAACACTTGATACATCACCAAATTTATTTACCAAAAACCCCACCTAATGAGGGGAGTTGTCTTGAAGTCCAGTAAAGTTAGTGTTTTCATTCATTTGCTCCTTTTGAATACTAGTGATTTGTTGACAAATGAATGCTGCTATATGTATGGATACGTTGTTATTAAGTCTGTGTGAGACTAGCAGTCCAGCGCCATTCTGAACACACAACCACACCTCTGATACATCTGCTCAGACTGGCTTGCAGGTTACTCTTTCAATCATCATTGGATTATTCAGTGCTCTTTTAAAGCCCTCTAATTCTGTCAATTCTGTAGTTTATAATGTTGATAGAGCTAAACACTGAATGTTTTTTAAAACATTTTTTCTCTGCTGGAACCTGCTACTCCGCCATTTGTAAATTCTTATGATCAGCACATCCATTGTGTCTGAGTATCCTTTCACCTACTCACCTCAGCTGCGTTTTACAGTACTTTCTTTTTAGACCTTAAAAACCTAACCTTCACTTAGGTTAAAAGTCTTTGCATCTCTGTCTCATAATACAACTTTTCAATTTTGTCTGCTTGCTCAGCCACCCCTTCTAATTTCTAAATGAGTTTTACATCTCTCTGGCTTTAGCAGCTGATTTTGGTCTGATTAAGTCTTGCATTTCTGTGATGATTCTTATCCAAGTAGATCCCCTAGCGCTTCATAAAGTTTATTAACTGGTGAAACATGCTACCTATCCTTTGCCCTCTATCAAATTAATAAACCTTTAGAGTGAAAGATAGTAAATGATGTTGCTGAAGGTGGAAGGTGGTGATGGAAAGCATATGAAATCATAGACAAACTACTCCAGGTCCTGAATAGACAAGTGAAATAGCTCATCAGTGTTATGTAGATTTCAGCATTTTCAAAATTATTTTCAAAATTATGTGAACTAATTAAGGGTTTGTGGCTTTTTCTTCAAAGCTCTAAAATGAAGCTAATGCTGTCATGTAAAAAGGGACATTGGGTGTCCTAGATCCTATTGTGAAGAGTGATATTATATGTAGCCTTGGCTCTTTACTGCAGAGATACACAGCCTCCAAAATCCATCCATGAGTGCTTACTAAGAAGTATTGCCCTGTGAGAATCTTGATGGAGCTTAATGTTGTTATATTTAGAGGCTTTGACTGACATATTGTAAATAGATGCATATTCAATACAACTGTTCTTAAACATCCCTGAACAAAGCAACTACTGAAATAGAAAACTGTGTGCTTCTATTACAGGACATGGCACATGGCAAGATGGGAATTACCCTTCAGTCTCAATCCTGACAGGACAACCTGTTTAAAAACTTTGTTTTCTAAGACTCCTAGAGATTTTCAAAGCTCTTAGTGAATAGGAACTACAATTACATGTGAGACAAAACAGCAAAGTATGTACAGGGATGAAGCTGTGGCGCTAGTACACAGTGTAAGGCAGGTTTGTCAGTTCCTGAAATGTGGTTTGTATTTACTAAATCTGCTAGGTGTTTTGCGTAGTAATGCTGTAGATAGAGTGAAACTGTCAGGCTTTTCTCAGCAGCTTTTCATTGACTTTACGGGGGATAATGCACTAATTTACAAAGCTCTATTATATGTGGTTTCCAAAATGTAACCTAACTTTTCATGGTAGTTACTACTGTGAAGTGTTTTAATTTTGGCATCTCAAAATCTGGTGTAATCTTCAAAGTATCTTTAACAGTTCTGCCTTTGTCTGCAAACCTGCCACACTATAATAGAGAGTTATCTGCTGGCGTCTATGGGAATTTTACGTTAAGCTTCATAGCAGATTATCGGGTTTTTATCTCTTTTAATTTGTCTCTTTTTAGCATTTCCTAAATGCAACCCAGCAGTGCCTTATAATGCAATACATCCTCTATAATTCAGTGGTATTGCAACAGGCATTTTCCTCCCCCTCATCTGTAAGGTTTACTTACCGTCTTTAGCATGGTGCTGACCCAATGAATTGCTGTTTTCACTGCAACTGAAATGCAGGTTTTAGCTAAGTGATAAAAGCTCTGTTTTCATTTAAGTAAATGAAAATTAGATTATTTAATCTCTCTAGCTGTTGCATACCATGCCTCTGTAAGACAGATTTAAAGAATATAGGATGGGAGACAGTTAGAGCAATGGTGTTGGAGGGGCTTTGCCCCAAGAGCAGCAAGTGCCAACTGCTTCCCGGGACAGTGCGAAAAGTTGAGTAACAGCTGGGTGGAGTAACTTGACAGTGCCTTTGGTTTTAATTTTAACTCTGACTGTTGGAAGGTTTATACCATCATGTAAACTACTGAAGACGCTTGTTTATATTTATTTTATATAATGTAATAAGGAAGGGTTTTTTAGCATCAATTATGAATTTTTTCTAAATCCTAATCTGATGGGTAATTTGCAAATTTGAATCCCTAAACAGGCTGTTGTATGTGCAGTGGAGGCAAAGGATCCCATGCTGTTGATTTTTATTATTTTTTTTTTTGTTAGAATGGCTGATGAAAAGGGGAATTTTGCTATTGTGGTAGTGTTTTCACTGAAAAAAAAAGTTACAGCAAAACACTGGACAAGGGGATGTAAGTGAATGAAATGTGAACCTCAGTCAGAGCTGGATGCAAGCCTGAAAGATGTGAGCTGTTCTCTGATAATCTTTTAGATATTGCAAGTCACGGATGATGACACAGCTCTAGTTTAAAAGTGAAATTCTAAATTTTGTTGTTTGTGTGGCACAACAAATATGATTTGAAATGGTACCAAGAATATTTTTTCTTCATTGCTTGTCAGATTCATTTGCAGGCAATATTTTAAAGAGCTATAAAATCACTTTGTCAAATTGTTAAGGGGCTTTAAATCAAAGTATGTTTTTAAAAAACCAGGAAACTGCTGTTTATGGTCCACAGGAGTGTAGAGAGCATTTGATTTGCGACTGTTATATTATTGTTCAATCCTGTCCTGTTTACCTTTTTTGTATTTGTTAAAGCTGACTGACAGTCTGTAGATCTTAGTTTGTAATGTAAATCAAAGCCGTACTCAAATATGTGAGGAACATGATATTAAGTAATGCAATAATTCATTTTTTATGGAAGTACTCAATTTGAATGAACAAATAAATATTAAAAATAAATATAATTTTATATAATTATTTTGTGCAGGTGACACTTAGCAAATATTGCTGTCAGGTTTAGCTGTATGGTCTTATTTTTCATGTGAACTGAATCACAAATTCTAGAAGGTATATGATGAAAAATGCAGCATTTAAAGAACTTGAAAGGCTCTTAAATTTATCAATTCACTATCTGAATTTGCTTGAAAAAACATGTTATCTTCTGGCATTTTTAAAAAATATATTGATCTTAAATGTTCTTTCCTAAGGGGAATAAACTTTCTGGTATTTCACCATAACATACTCCAGTAACTATAAGTTACTACTTCATTGCATTTTAATCATTTTTGTTTGCAAGGATTCAGAAGATCTCACCTATAATAATTAAAGTTGACTTCCAGAAGCCCTGCTGATAGAAGTATTAATGCCTGGTTTTATACGCCTGCAGTGTATAGCACACAGCATAATGGGAAACAAGTGGTTTAAATCTGAATGGTGGACACTAAAGGACCCAAGCTAATTAACAGGTTTGTGAATGAAGCTCTTGAGGAAGCCCACTAAGAACTGATGGGCTACCTTATAGCTTTACTCACAGCACAGTGATTATATATTGAGCTGCACTGTAAATCAATTAAATGTTCTTGCTAGCACCACATTATTAAGTTTATGTGCTCTGATCATCTTATTTTAGCTTTACATCCATGCTGTTGCCAGCTCTACACAAATGATAAATTGCATTTTAAAATTAAAATGGCCTCTTTATTTTAAAAAAAGCAACACTGTGTTGAAAGTCAGACACAGTTATTAGTCTACTTTGGTGTCTGGATTGCACATGAAAAACAAGTGAGTGGGCTGGAACTTGAAAATAGGAATAGACCAACACAAAAGCCCATAAACCTTTAAAAAGCCCTGGATTTGATTCTACTAAAACATTTTATAAAGATTTATTAGGCAAATATTAACTATCTTGAGTCTAAATATTCAGGGAAGTTATGAACTTCAGAGACACCCAAACCAAAATTTACACTTGGAACTTCAGTTGTGTACAGACCCATCCTAGGGAAGTGGAAGAGCAAAAAATACTTCAAATGTGGATGATTCGGATGAAAATTCAATTTCATGGTGTCAGCTGTAACACCCACAGTACAAGATCCCATGCCAGCAGAGTTGTGAGATCATCTCTGATAAATCAAAGCTCAGTATGGTGGGCAGTTGCTGTATTAAAAAAGAATCTGTAGCAGAGGGCAGTACTGCCACCCCAGAAATACCAAAACAACCACACATTTATACATTTTCCTAGTGTCCATCTCTTCTGGGATTCAGTGAGCTTAGAGCAGTTCAAAAGGCAAAATCTGCTTTGGACCACTTTCCTTGTTTAAGTCTTGGGATCCTGCTGCAAAATTGAAATAGGAACCCCCAGTTCTGCCTTCCTTCATGGGGTCACTGTGCAGCTTAACTGCCTGCTCTGTCTTCATGTTCTTCCAATAAGCATCCTGTATCATGACCCATGCAGTTCTCTGCAGATTTAAGGTATTCCCTGCAGCAGTGAGTACAGGCCAGTATGCTTATTATTTATGTTTTTATTCATTTCATTATCACTTCTTTTCTTACATGATTTAAAAAAATTAATCTTGCTTCTCAACCTCCCAGTTTCCCCTCCCCCCCCCCTCTTGCTGAAGTGAAATATTTTTTTTGTTTTACAGCTTGAATTTAATTTTAATATAGTAGATATAGGGATGTATTCAATAAAGCAAATTGGTTTCTTCTTTTCTTCTTCTCCATACATTTTCAATGGCAATGAATACTACTAGTAAATCAGAAATCTATACAGAAGTCTCAAATTACTTTAATACTTGGAAAGCTCCTTTGCCTGAAGGAAAAATAGGTGAATATTTCATCTGTTGTAATAATGTATAATAACAATTGCCATCTCTGAAAAAATAGATTAAAAATATTGCATGCATGATAAAAATGGAGCCATATAATGTAAAAGATGTGAATGGTGTATTACTGAGTGTTAGGTGGAGTTTATTGAATATTACATAATGTCTCAAGCATTTTGAAAAAATGAACATAAAATATTGATTTTTGTGTGTTCAAATCGTTTGACCAGCTTGCAAGTGGTTCAGAGCTGTGCATATAGCTCTGGGGGAGTGAGTATGCTAAAAGTGTTTGATTAGCAGAATTATTTATTTAGCTGTACTTACAGACACAGAAGCAGAATCTGGATTGTTATTTTTTTTCTTACTGCTGGGGTGTAATGTGTGGTTGTAATACAGTAGTCAGTGTGTTTGAGTCCAAACTGGAATTTGCTTGGACACTGCTGTTTCTTTCCTTAGATGTTGATGATTACTTATGAAATTGTTTGGTGATCTTAAGTGAAGATGCGCTCATTTTGCTTCTTCTTGGATGCATTACTTTCAGAAAGTCGTGGAAATTGAGGAGTGTGACAATCCATACAAGAGATATAACCCATATAAGAGATGGGTTTGAACGTCACCAGCTGTCTGTCCGTATGTCTGGACTGGCAGTGTCCCTGTGGCCAGCAGCAGCTGTCCTGGAAGGTGGCAGGACCAGGCAGAGCACCTGCACTGGTGTCACGCCAGGCACCAGCTCCTGTCAGAGAGTCGGGAGAAGTTTTGTCTCCCATTGTTTTCCCTGTAAAATGGAGCCTGCTGCTCTGTTGCATTTGCAGGACTCACTTGTGTTCTCTCTGGTGTCGTTCTGCCCTTTCTCAAACACGTGCCCCCAGAGGCACACCCAGCCCCGCTCGCTGGGGCGGCTGCATCACCGGCTGGAACCGGCTGGATCCGGCCCTGTCCAGCATGAGGCAGCCCCGGCCGCGCCTCAGAGCCCCTCAGCCCCCACTGCCAGTGCCTGCACATGGACGCCCAGGGTGCGGGTGTTGGGGTAGAGGTTACCCCACAGGGCGTCGTCCTTGCGAGGCGTGAGCAGGAATGCGCTGCAGTGTCAGCGCTCAAGGGCTGCCATCAAAATCTGAATAACTGCTGCGACCTGCTCAGGATTAATGCATTCTTCTGAAGCGCCTTTGATGCAACCTGTACTACATGGTAATGTCTCAGCAAGGGTGGCAGAAGAGTTTTGCTGTACCAGGAGATGGTCTCCCTGTGCTAGCTGAACTCGGGTGGCTGCAGGGGAGGGCAGAGGAGAGTGCTCTGGAGAGGCCATGCCGCCTGCCTGCCACCCGGCCACCGAGGGCACGAGAACACCACAGCGCCCCAGGAAAGACGCAGCGGCTGCATGGTTTGGCACAAGTAGCATGGTCAGTACTGGGCAGGATAAAGCCTGCTTTCATGCCCACCTTTCCCTACCGTGGGCTTTCTGCCTTGTGATTCCTCTGCCTGATTTTGAGCCCATAGAAACCTTTGTAACCTGGGTTAGATTGTGACCTATTTTGTGAATTTGCATAGTGCTAAAGTAGATGCAGTACTCACCACGTCACCACGGCCTTGCTGCTCTGGTTTGATATGCCTTGAATTTCTAAACAAATGTCTTGTTGTGTACAGCTGTTCTGATGGAGGAGACACTTTTCACAGGTAAAAATGGAGAGGTGAAGAAGTGACTGGGGAGACCCCACAAACCACCTTCTTGCCTGAGGGAAAAGTAATTTTCTTGTCAGCATGCTTAGAGATTTTTTTCAAAGATGGCTCTGTGTTAACCTACCTTGGTTACTCCCTATCCCCTGATGTAGGTGAAATAGACCTTATCTCAATCCACACCTCTCAGAGGTGGGCTGTGTCCTTTGGCGTACTAAAACGGAGGTTACTGCGTTCTTGCTAATTAGACAAAGAGAGAAAGAAAGGTACTGGCTTGGCAGTGTAGTGGCAAGGTATTTAAGCGTAAGTGATCATCTGTTTAAACTCTATCGCTTTTTATAATTTATAAGAATTTTGTAACTTAATTTTCAGAGGCTCGAGATTGATTTGTGCTTTAATACAGCTTGTCCATAAAACCCTGGTTATATCACTTGGCCTCCTGTCCTGTAAAATGGGCTGTTAGCAATTCCCTGCATTGCAAATGTGTCACATAAGCTCACAGTCATACCTTAAATTTGTGAAACAATTATATTGGTAGTGAAGGAGATGTTAGTATCTTAGAATTGTCAAAGCTCATTTTAGAATGCATTACCATGACTTTAATGCAGATATTTGTTTTTTAAAAAAATTTGCAGACTGCTCTTTTCTTGGTGAAACACACTATCATTATCTGGTAACAAAGTCACAAGCAAAACTGCTGATAGATTTAGCATGGATACCTGCAGCTAGGGTGGTGGCATGTGGTGTTTGAGTTGTGAGTGGAAAGCTTCTCTCCACTCATTGGGATTTTCTTTTATAACAGTGCATAAATATATATGTGGTAGTTTTAAGCTAATTGAAATGGAGGAAGAGGTGGAAAGAGGTAAACACAAATTGATAGTCTGCCTTTCCTTTACCACAAACCACTGGAAAAAGGAAAAGAACTGTGAAAATAAAGCATTTTGTCTTTTCTCATTTATAGGCAATGCTTAACTCACACAACTGGAATTTTAAGGAGTCCTAATTGTGCTAGGTTTGTGACACAGTGAATTTGACCATCTGTAGCTGAGTTGGCCATGTGTAAACATCAATTAGTGTGGTATGTGGTAATATAATTAGGAGAATCAAGATGAAATTAAGAAAAAGGGAAAGGTAAGCTGAGTATCAGGTACTTTGTTACTAGTGTGGGCTTTTAAAACCAAACTGCAGAAGTCATAGACAGGGGCTGTTTAAGAAACAATTTTATTCTGAAAGGACTTGGACTGGTTCATCTTTATCTAAGTTCTACAGTTCCCAGTGAAGCATTCTCTGGATAGTCACTGACAGTTGGTGTGCGTGGGATATGTTGACTTTTCTGCTACTGATCCAAAGCAAACAAAATAAATACTGGTTATTTTGTGCTGCCCCATGGAAGCTGTCTGTGCTCCTGTCGTGCAGCAGGTAGCAGAGCTGCATGTCTCTGGTTTGTGCAACATCCCTGTGATGTCCCAGACTCTCATCCAGTACCAGGCAGATTCTTACAGACTGCACTGTTATCTACAGCATGGAGAATCCTCAGAAGTTTTTTGAGGGGTGTATTTATGCATTGTTTACTAAGTAATAGGCAATGAGCAAGCAATGAATTTAAAGTGGACAGTAGTCCTCATTTCTGCTTCCTGGTTCCATGCCTAGTGATACTGTAATATTACTGAAGGAGAAGATGGATGTCAGGAAAGAGAAATGTTATTGCAGAAGGGTGAGGAATATATTCGCCCTATATAAGCCATCTGGCATGGAAGGCCTATATGTAGTTGTGACTCTTTAAGATATGAAATCCTTTTTCAAATTGTGCAAGGGAACTTTAATGTCAGCAGGATGCTCTTCTAGGTAAAACTTAAGTCCACAGAAATAACTTTGGTGTATTATGACAGGAGAGACTGGCTGTGTGTATAAGAACTTTGGATTGTGTACAGGGCTTTTGATTTCCAGGTCAAATAAGTGCATGGTGTCAAACTTTATATTCTACCTGAGTACTAGTTTCAAGCTCTCTGAATTTTGTTACCAGGAATTAGGACATAGAAGTACTTGCCAGTGCTTAATTGCTGCCCCTAGATAATACATCAGTACATTCTCGTAATAAAATTCACAACTCCCTTTACATCACTATTAATCTCAGTGATGCACAACTTTAACAGCATTTGGAGTCTATCCAAGAAAAAAGTTTCTTAGAGTGGCAGGGCAAAGGTTTTTATAAGAATAAATTATTTTTTTAAAAATGCTGGTTTGGAAATCACAGAAAAGGAAACCAATGTTTTGAATCTTTTAAACTGCATTTTCTTTTCAAAAAAGTTCTGCAGTGTCCACCTCTATCTGTAGATATTAGATATCTGAATACAGTTAAAGATAGAATTATAAACATAGCAGAATTACCATTGTTGGTCAAATTGTGCTCATTTGGACTTACGTGTTTCTACAGAATCTCTATACTAAAATTTAGGGAAAATAATCCCCCCCCCACCCCGTTGTATATTTTTTAAATGAAAATCTGTCAATAGCTTGTTTCTATTAAGCTAATCAGTCTTTCTGATACATTTTATAAGAATAAGGAAGTTGAATGTCTTATTTAAGTATACTTGTCAGAAGAAGAGTTCCACCCTCTATGACTTTGGTTTTTTATTCCTTGTTCTATAGTTTATTTATCTGAGCATGTGTTGTTTCATACATTTAAACTTCTTTGTGACATAGCAAATGGGCTTCTCTTTGGAAATTTTCAATACTGTGGATGTGACAAGTGGTCAAATGAGAATGCCAAGCATGTGAAGTTTTTTTGGTATACATATAAGCAGTTTTACCATGCTTCTATACTTCCGTTTGAAAACAAAAATTAAAACCCCAAAAGCAACACAGCCTTCTCCCCGCCACCCAAAAAACAAAACAAAAAACTCACCACAAAAAAACCCAGGAGAGGATAGAGTCAGTAAAAAGAAACTCTAACAAGTCATGAAGCATGAACAAGAAATGACAGATTAGTAATATTTTTAATACTTCTGTTTAAATCGACAATCCATCCAAGACCACTTTGATCTATTGTATTTTCTGGGCAGAAAAAAGAGTTATGCAAAGGCAAAGTCATTCCCTTCTTGTCACACAGAATATACTTTATGTTCTGTTGGCATTGGTAAAAGGGCAGCAAGAAATGTTATACAGATGAATTCAAATACAATGTACAGCCCTGGGATGGTATCTTAGACATCATTGATCTATTTGCTGAAATTTCAGTTACAGTAATAACATTAAAGAAGACGCTTAGCTATCATATCTAATGGAGGTGGGTGGGAAATAGTTGCAGGCTCCTTCCTCTGTTCTGTTTTTTCTTGGATCAGTAGAAGACCAGAGTTTTAATGATGGTGTTTGAAAAGATATCTGAAGAGGGGAAAAAAAAATCTTATTTAAGAAAATAAAAATGTCTCATTTTGATAATTTTGAACAGTTTTGTCCATTGTAAAAACATTACTTACAAATTTTGTTACATCTCAGAATGTAATTTGCTTCAGCTGAATGCTAGAGATGTTTTTCATCCCTTTGACTGCAGGTGAAGCATTTTCCGCCAAGCAGCTGAGAAGGGACAGGGATCTGTGCTATTTTTGTACCCACTTAAAAATCTTTCTTCTGAGATTTTATGATAGGTGGTACTTCAGTAGTGGGGACCTAAACCATTCTGTTACTTCTCATGATTACTTAGTGGTGTATGGGACTCTGGAGGGCTATTAATGTAGTAGTCAATAAATCATTTTTAGCAGACAACGTAGGATGGAAAGAGCTGGGTATAACACAGCTAGTATTCTGTCTTCAGAAGCTGTTCTGGGTAGTGTGGGGTGCCCTGGAAGCAGCCAGGGGGTAGTTTGCAGTGGTAGAACTGCTCTCTTATGAACTCAAATTTCAGAGACCAAACTGTCCCACTATGGGACTTGCAGGACTTTTTGTTATCCATGTAGTGTGGTGTGGTGAGGAGTAGAAAGGCCTTGAGATACAAAAAGTGAGTTAACTAGAGAGGGTTGAAAAAAACCCAGCAAAGGAATTATGTGCCTGGAGTTGTCATAGAAGAGGAAGACACCAACAAGTTTATATAAAAACATAACTTTGTTTTTCTGTCCAGTGCTGCACCTCCATTCTTGTGTTTCCCTCACTGCATCTGTTGTGATGGTATTTCCCCCAACAGCACTATAAACCAGGTTTCTTCTAATGAGAGAGTTCTTCAGTGGTGAGGGAAACTCATGAAATATGAAAGTCAGCAAAGTTAACCCTCCTGTGTTATGTCCAGATTTATTACAGCAGGTTCACTGGAACTGTAATTGTTTATAGTGAATTCCCAGCATCCTCAGATAAAGCTATGTAGGAGTTTTATAGAGAGCTTCTATTTTAAGCATTTAGTTGAAAACATTAATGACATCTTAATGTCAGTTATATATTTTTTTACTCTTCAGTTCATAACAATCAGCATGTTGTCACACATGTCAATAAATTACCAGCAATGTTTTCTTCTCATTTATTTGTATTCCGTTGGGAGTTCAGACTGCTCGTGAGAGAAGTGTACCAGAGTATTATGGATAACAACTGTATTTTGTCTGATGAAGTTGTTTGCCATGTCTGTACTACTAAAAAGCAGAAAGTTTTTACTGGCATGATGTAACGTGTATGTTATTAAGCCTTAATGTGCAGTGACTTGAACATTGAGTGTTATCCCAAGGTTTATTTTGAGATCTTAGTCACATACAAAGTCTAATCCAAATACATGAGCTTTTGGATGAATAAGTAAGTTCTGTATCATTTAATCAGATTTCTTCACTGGTGTTCAGCAGCTTATACTGAAGTCTCTACTATGTTCACGTATTTTGGCATTGTTGTACAGGTATAATTGAGGTTGGAAGTGGCATCAGCACCAGCAGGGATCAGAGCTAGTCATAGTAGCCTGTCTTAGGCCTGACAATGTGATACTGTTTCTGCCCTAAAAGAATTGCTGCTTGATTAGGAGGTAAGAACTCTGAAAGTAAGTTGGTTAACAGTTTACTGGACTTGCTAATGGTGTGCAATGGAATCTGCCCCAGTACAGCAACTTTTGAGGTTAGTATTTGCTTTGAATGATTAACAAACACAGCATTAAAAATACCACACTACCAGTGCAGTCGGGCTGGCCCTTATTCTGGGGACCTTACAGAATCTAGGAAAGGAAGGAAGCAGAGAATTGAATTACCAGTATGGCTTAATGAGTAAGAAGCTGTTTGTTTGCATGCACAAGGTCTACTGTTCTAAAACCGTACACTTCTGTCACATGTGAGAAAGATAAATTAGCATCAGTCGTTGTGTATAGCTTCTGAGAGATACTCAAATCTGTGAATGCAGAGCTGAGGAGTGAGTAGATGTATTGTGTGTGGCCAGAGGGATCCTAAGCAGCAGATCTCCAGCTTGCCAAGAGGAGAGGAGGACTGGGTTTTTTTCTGTGACTCTATATTGTCAGAAGCAACACCTGCAATGGAAACAGGGAATTCTGTGGCACATCAGATACTTGGTGTGGAATCTGCTTCTGTGTAGAAGCTCTTCAACAATATCTCTTTAGCTAGTGATATCTTCTGGTGAAAGACATAAATAGGGAAATAATATATAAATAGATAAATCACATCACTAACTGAAGAAGAGGTTTTTACTACTGTCTCTTCCTACATCCTTCCTTACTTTTTTCTTTGCTGATGATGACCGAACCACATAGCTAGGACTTTTATTCATCTTGAAAAATGGGATACATTTTTAATATGTCCTTGATATTTGACCTTTCAAGAAAAATGTTCTCCTTCACAAATATATCGGTTTATATAGGGCTCCGTCAAAGAAGCTGTGTTTGTGAAGAAATAGTACAAATTAAATACCTTTTCGCTGTATTTTAATATGTGGGGATAGAATAATCCTTCCAAGAAAGTTTGCTGGCTTTGCCATAAATGCCTTGTTTGTAACTGTGAAGATGGCTGTATATAATCTTTATGTGTAAAGACATTGTAAAGGTACATAAACCGAGCATAACTCTAAAAGATGCCCACGCTGTATAAATTATACAGTAGGCTTTTCACACCTATAAAAGATAGTTATCTTTTGTGAGTATCACCCTTTGCTGTAATGCTTTGTTTCATGGAAATAAACACAGTGCTATTCCATTTCAGCATCTCTCATTAAGATATTAATGAATCTTTTAAAGGTGCATAACAGCCTTACTAATCTTGAAACATTTTTTTCTTTCAGGATTCTTTTATATGAACTTTTGTTAACTTCAGTTGAAGAACAGCTGTAATTTTGCTGGGAGGATAGATCGAAATGGTGTTAGGATTTCCCCATTTGCCATGTTCTCTGGTGAACACACATTGCCCAAATCCCTCAGGCTGGGTGTAGGTTGATCCATGTCTGTTGTCATCTCCATGGTCCTGGTTTCCTAAAAACACGTCTCTGCCTATTTCTGCAAAACCCAGTGTTCAAGACTAGCCTATGCATTTAGTCTTACCCTGATACAGTGTCAAGGGGGACATACAGCAACTTGGTATCTTGAAGCCCTCAAAGGTACAGCAATATATTTTGTTTGACACAACATCTCCTATATAATCCCTATGAAATACTGCTTTCTCCATTTGGTGGAGTTTTCAGAAGCAGCAAGTGTTTGCCACTCTTGTTTTGCTCTTCTTGTTGGTCAAACTGCACCACCTTTTCAGAATGATTACAGGTTCTAAGAAACTTGAAATTATCTAAATTGAGTCTACACTCATTCTTTTCTGTGCAAGTTTATCAGCATGGATTTTCACCAAGTGACTGTTTTCACTGTTCTTTTTCTTGTGTTCCTATTGGGGATTTATATGGAATATTATCGTTTAAGAAGGACCCAGGTTTGTGTTTATCTGCCATTGGCACCTTCATTTAACACTTGAGTGTTTGCTCCGTTTCCCAGATAACTGATGATTATGACATATACAGAGGTGCTGTAACAAAGTGTTTTTTCATTGGACTGTTGAAAGCATATTCCTGTATTTTTTTCTTTCTTTATCTATTTTTAAACCTTGTAATTAATCTTCTGGCTACCTGCTTTCGCATACACTAAACCTGGTAGTATTATCACACCCAGACATTTGTTTCATTGGAGATTTGTTTTGAGAGTAAATTGAAAGCATGAATATATTGATAGCAGCTAGCTAGCATAGATGGTAAATGTGATGAAAATGGAATGACAAAGAATCAAGTACAAATGAAGAAGCAGAATATATCTTTAGCCTTTGCATAGTTTTGTGTCAGTCTGGGGGTCAGTTCCCTATTTCCATGTCTTCATTAATTCTTTACCTGAAGTTAACAGGTTATTCAACCAGCTTTATCAGCACATGCTGATACAGTTGTGTATTGGAGGCTCTGCAGGTATACTCTAAACAAAATGTGGTTTTGTTCAATGAAGAAAATCCTGTGACAAGACTTAGGTGCTGGACACCCGTATGATCAATGCAAGCAAAGAAACCATTTTATTCTCTGCCATCTCCTCATTTTCTATCACTGCTCTCTTTATTTGCAGATATTCTATCAGTTCATGGTTTGAGAGATTTCGCAGAAATATTAAATTAACTAGGTAGTTCTTGACACTATTTTAGATACATCAAATATTTGTACTACAATTATATTAACAACTCCTGAAATAAAACTGAGCAGCAATAGAGTCATCAGTTTCTTGGCTGCCATTGCATGTGGAGATTGTGCTCTCTTGTGATTCAGAAAAAGCGCTCAGTCTTTATTCTTGGTCAGCTGGTGAGTGAGCTTCTAAAGTGCCATTAATGCTGTTCAAGAATGTGTAACATCATAACATTGTTCCTAGATTTTGTAGGACCAGCACAGTCTTATAGTTGAGACCAGGAACAGAGTTTCCTCAACCGGCAATTCGTATCAGGACAACAAATCCTCAGGATAGGCTTAAAATAATAACTTTAAAAAAAAAAAATCCTATAGTAAAGCAAGCTTGAATTAGGCTCACTTTACATTGGCATGGTCAAGACAGTCCACTAGACTTTAATCTTCTTCTGAGACTAACCCAGGCTAATACTTAACTGGCAGATACTAAGACTTTCGTTTTTATATTCAGTTCAGTTGTATAACTTCATATTAGCTGAAAGACTGATATGACATTCTTTTTATCAGCAATACCTATATAGCATGACAATATAGAATTAGCCTGAAGCTGTTAAAACACTTTACCTTCTGAGTTTTCTAGATCTCTATCTGACATTACCTCCTGAATTTTGTGCAACCTGTGAAGGGTGATAAATGAATACTAAGCTGTCATTTGGACAACTGCAGCAACTGGTGAGCTGAATGTTTAATTTTAATTTTTTATAATTCCATTAATAGTTTCATTTAAAGAAGGAATAGCTGTAAGAATTATAAAACCTTCATAACCTCATTATAAGTGTTACTTAACCCTTGTCTTTCAGGCTAGCTGGAGTCCCTGTGCTGGTAACTCGCATATAAAGGTGTTTTAAAATCTGTGCACAAAGGCATGTAGCTGAACAAACAAAAAGGCTTAGATTTGTGACAGAAGATAAAATCTGAATTGACACTTGAAATGCAAAACTTAAGGCTTCATAGATGAACAATCACATTTTCTAATTTAAAAACATGTCCCAAACTTTTCAGTAGCAGTGTGTAGTTTAATGCCTGTTATATCGTACCACGCGTCACACAGTAGTAACCTTTTCAAATTCTGCTGTTAAGTGGGCAGATAACTCTATTCTGTTAAGTACAATAGGTGATGTATACATCACTGAATTTATATTGCGATCTTTTCCATTAATGGCCCTTAACACTGTATATGGTATCATTTTAGAGGATGTCCATTTTGACTTGGCAAACTTGTTCTGGATTTAGTGTTATATGACAAGGGTGTTGTGGTGCAGGCTCTGTGGTCTGCAAGCCATGCATCCTGCTATCTTCAGAGCTGGCATGAAGGATTACTCCTTTCTCTGAGTCATGTGAACTTCTAGCATAGGGGACCCTGGAAAATGTGTTGTTAAGGGAGAAGAGGGTGAAAATTTCTATTCTAGCCTTTCTTCTGAATGCAAAAATAAACGTCAAAATACTATTTTACTGAATATATATATCATACACTGATCATTACCTTGTCTTTTTCAGATGAGCAAGAGCTGAGTATTCTAAAAATGATTCTAACATTTGCTAGATGCCAACATACTCTAGTAAAATACCAGCAGCCAGGTACGAGAATTGGGACTTCACCCATTCCCTCAGGGAGTTACTTTGAATAGCAGATGTTCATTCTGCTTTGTCAAGGTAGCACTGAGACCAGCTCAGGACTAAGGGCAAACTGCTCCTGTGGTCAATTCCTTCTGACCTGGTTAGGGAGACACAAAGGTGATTCAAACAGGAGTCTGGAGCTTTTCTCTGTCCATTGCACTGCTTTCAGGAGTTTTGTTGATGGTGTATCTGGATGAAAGTTTCTGGTATCTTGGTACTCCAGTGGTGCAATTTTTAATTTGCTGTTCACTGAGAATCAAATGCTAAATGGCAAAAGGCTTGTGAGTTTAGAGGCACTTTTTCAGTAGGAATGAGCTGGTGACAGCACTAAGTAAACCATTAATATGAATATGATAAGCTTTTATACTCTCAGTGCCATGATTAAAAGGTGTGACTTGATAATTCCACAGAGAAATATGATCAAAAACTATTGCTGGGGCTGTGACCTCCTTCTCTTGAACTGTGCAAGATGGGATGGTACAGCTTACCTCAGCAAAGTCCTTCTCAGGAGCAAGATGCAAACCTCTCTTGGGGGAGAGGTATATTCAGCACTTGCTTTGTGCTGCCAGTCATGATGTCCATGTCAATCACCTGTTGCTAAAAAGCTACTGAATGCCATGTTCTCATGCAGTAACCAGGTACAGGACTTGAATATTTTTAGCACACCTTAAACACGTTTGAATGTTATAGCCACCTTCTTGCCCTTTTTCTGGCTTCCCTTGCCAAGACATGGGAGTGCTATGTCTTCCTGGGGTGGGACTCCGCTGTTCTCTCACTGTCAGTATCTGTGTGGGCAGCCTAACTTCTTAAGGAACACCAAAGGTCGTTTTTTTCATTTTGGCTTTTGGGTTTTTTGTTTTGGTTTGCATCCACTTCTAAGGTGTCCAGTAAAAGCATAAATGGAGCTGTTAGTTTGCGCCTTTTGTGACTATTCATAGAGGGTATTATCAATCAAGCCTACACCCAGCACCAACTAATAAGTAAAAGTGTTTGAAAATAGCACCCTTCATACAGGCCATGATTTGAAGTGAGTAGAAACACTACTCCCACCAGGAGCAATCATGTAGGGCTTGTTCCTGTGCAGAATCTGGATGCAAATTTTACCTTTAATTCACTTGCTTATCATTATGCACATATAGCTGGATACCTGCATATCTTCTCTTTTGCCAGCAGTACCGAGTAATGTAGAACCTTTTAGCAGCAGAAAAGCATTTTGGAAAATGGCTGAAAGCACTGGAAAAACACTGAAGTGTGTCTGAGTTTATATAATTTGAGGGTGAGTGAAGTTATGTGACAGAGCTTAAGATGGTGTAACAGCTTTATCAAAACTGGAGGAAAAAACCCCTTTTTTTTTCCTATTTCTCCTGCCTGCCTTATGCTCATTCTGATGTTAATTGAATGTTTATGAAATTATTCAGCTGAGTAGCCCAGCAAAAAGAAAGAAAATTCTTCTTGCTTACTAAATTCAGTCCCAATGAACACAGGAGCTAGTGCAAGAGAAGGAAGAATAAGGGAGTGTGGCTGCTCCTTGTCACTGCTTCAGTGTGGTGTTAGGCTTTATTATTGATTGTACGAATGAGCAGATTCAAACGCTTGTGTTTGGTGGGTTTGTTGTTTGGGATTTTTAAACAAGCCCTGAAGCTTAAGGGATGCAACCTGGTATCAGCTTCTCCTGTGTTTGCATAGAAGTTCTCTCCTACAGTTCCTTCTCTACAGATGACAGCCATGTTATCAGATACCTTGCAGCCTTTGCTAGAGAGCCTTGGTATCAAGTTTTCCTTTGGTCTTGCATTAATATTAAACAAATCAGCCAGCTGGGCAATTCAGAAACCAAATTCTAGGAGACATTTGCCCCACTGTCCAGAGTTTAGAGCTGTGTTTACCTTAGGCTTGCAGGAGTGACGTCATTGTACTTTAAGGATTTCTCACTTGGCTGAATACTTGGGTTGCTGCTGGGATTCATCTGTAGCATCACTGAAAACTCTTCTGCCAAAGTTTTCAGCAGGGAGAATTAACTAATATCAAGCTGTGGCCTGACAGAGCTAGACCAATGGTATATCTGAATCTGTTTGTGAATGACAACAATGACTCTGTGCTGCCCTGCTGTTACTTCTGTGAAGGGACAGCTGATGTTTTTGAAGGCATTCGGTCCTGACTGCATGCAGTGAGAGGCCCCAGTGTGGAGGCGCTGACTGTGACATTCCTAGACTGGAATGTGTGATGTACATCCTGGAGTTGCAGAGCTGCAACTGGTCACCACCACTTTTGTATGTATTTCCCACAGGATCCTGCATTTCTTCTGTAGAAAATCCCAGCTTTTTATCTCACTGTGTTTTTCCATTGTTTCTAGACCTGTTCTTTGTTTGTGACTATTCGATATTTTTGCTCTGTTAGGGATGTTTCTCTTTTTGTTGGCTAATTTAGTGACCTAACCTCAGCATTAAGCTTCAGTCTGGGCTGAAATACATTGGAAATATTGGTACTTCTTTTTCAGAATTAGAATCTGACACATCTCTTAAGATTTCTGCAGGCAGGAGCTAAAATGATTGTAGTACTTAACAATAAGATAGTGAATGACTAACTCTTCATCAGAAGTCCCTGCTTGAAATTGTTTGTTGAAACCAAAGAAAAAAGCTTATACCATTTTATTTCAAAACAGTAAAGAATCAATAGCTCAGTTGTTGTTTTGTATTTTAGTAGGGAAAGTAAATAAATGTTTATAAAAAATTTCTATTGAATTAAATTCAAATTTATTGTAAAGGAAAAACACCTAATATGTCTCATTTTGGATGAGAAAGAAGAAATTAATTGTTTTGGGGAACATAAGTTTTCAGTGGTTAGAATCGGTGAGTGAAGACATTATATTCTTGTCACTTGGAAGCAAAAAGCAAACTGAATTACTGAGACATTTCAGCTCTGGTAAGGAATGTGAATATCATAGATACAGCTGCTGGCACACTCTCTTGTGATAAGCTCACTGTAGCAGAAATGGAAAAAATCAGTATCCACATGAATGAGGTAAAGGTTGATTCTTGGTTGTGCGATCCATTTTAATGAACACCGTGCTTTCCATTTGCTCCCCTTTGGCAACAAACAATGGAGTTGCCCCTGAAGCACTTGCAAGGTAATAAATAGTCTCCTACAGCAAATATTAGAGTTCACCAATAGTCCAAAACATTTTTGTCAATAAATCCATTAAGATTTACATGAAGGACATCCCCTGTTAGAAGACTTGAAGGGAAGGGGGAGAAAGGGGATAGGTTGGAGTTTAATAGAGGGAGGTAGTTGCTCTCAAAAATTAATAATCCGTAACACTGGAATATGATGGTTTGTGGGGTTTTTTTCTCTCGCAACAAGTGCAGCGCAGGCATATATAACACAGCTCTCTACATATTTATGCAGATTAATAATCATAACCTTTCTGCTACAAATGATCCATTTTTTCTTCTGGTGCAAAATAGTTAACCCTGTACTGCAGCTAAGGTCTCAATTTCTACTTGGGAGAAACGTGCAGAGATGCTACACTATATTGTTCTTTAAAGTTAATTTCTTGAAATGGATATTTGGAATGAAATAGATGTATTTATAATTTTTTTCTTTCCTATCAGAAATAAATATGGAAATTACCTGGATGTATAAAATGGCCAAATGATATAACTTGCCAATATTTTTAGTAATAATATTAAATATTGATTACTTTACTGCATGATTGCCAAAATGAGTATTTTCATATTGGCACACACTTGTAGCAGCTACTAAATTATATTGATGTTGAACTTCTTTTTTACCTGTAGGGTTTCATAATTCAGCATTTGTCAATGCTGAATATCAGTATTAATCCAGTGCAGATTGCAGACACTCTATAACTCTCAGCAAAAAGAGAAAAGACCATTAGATTTTGTACAACTAGAACGAAATTTCAGACTCACCTGCTCATGCAGTTTTCTAAATTGGGGAGTAGAACACATGAGAACTTTTAAAAATTATTTTTTACATTTGTAAATGTGATAGTTTGTGGCGTTTATGAGATGAAAAATAATAGGACCTACTAAAATAGAGTTTCAGAGACTAATAATAATTCTGCAGGAAGAAACACTGAAAGAGTACTGCAAAATTATCAGAGACTTCAAGTGCCCTATGCACTCTCTAGCTTTAGTAGGGTTAAATATGCACTAGAGCTATATGGAGACAAGCCAATTACTTAAGATTTAGTTCGTATTTTAAAGTAGGTTTGCAGAAGTGCTTGGCTAGGACTATAAGCCACTTATAGAGGGATCTTTCTTATACAGAAACCCTTGCTTTCCTTTCTTGCTATTAGGAAAGAACCATATGGCAACAGTTTGGAATATACTTGGATGCTCCAAGATGCTCTGTCATCTTAAGTTCTCTGCCATGAGAACACTCTGTCATTTTAGCTGTTTGTGCAGTATGTGGTGAATTTTTCTGTGAAAACAACATAAAAGCACTTTCCAAAAATCAGGCGTGGTCCCAAGGGTCATTAAGTGTTAAAACCAGATTTCAATTCAGACTCTTAATTATGGAAGACTATAGGCTTGCAAAAACTTTTCTGTCAAGCCTGATAGACAAAGTTGAAATATTTTGCCAGATGTGATAACATCACAATAGGATTATTTTTTTTTTTTGCATTATAGTTTGAAATCTGAGAGAAGTGATAATCATTACCAGAAAAGGCTGCATTTCACTTTCTGAGTGATGTAGGGTTCAGATTTCATGGGTTCGTCTGCAGTGGAGAATACAAGTCCACCTACCTTCTAGACTGATTTCCAAAAACCAGAGATACTGCTTCAGGCTTCTGGTTTGTAACCATGAGGTTTAGGAATATAACGTATTGCATGTCAGCTTCTCATAGTGTTTATTGTTTACAGATAGTAACTCACGAAGATGTGGTAGTTCTTTCCCCCTCTGGTGCCAGCCACATGGAGCTGTGAGTCTGCTACAGTATTTGAGTTACCAGATCTGGAAAATATAGCTCAGATCTTGTGTTCAGTCCTTGCTGCCAGGAATCTCCTCCAAAAATAAGGCTTTTAATCCATATATATTTGAAGTGCTTAAAAATGTGGTCTGCCTAGAATGTCAGCCTGGCTTACTGGTGGTAACACAGCTATATCCAGTCATTCTTGCACTATTCTGTCATCTGTTGCAGCAGCTGGATCCCAATGACATGGTCAGAGAAGTGCTCCTTGGCTTGGCCTGTCCTGCTCCTACTAATGAAACTGCTCCAACATCCAGTACAGAGTTCATGGCAGTAATGTGCCATGTGGGCGTGGGACTGTCCAGTGCGTTAAGGCATCTGCTCAGTCCCCTGCCTGCCTTCTGTATTTGGTAAGCCGCCTGAAATGAATTTTTGTTTCTATCATTGTCTCATATCCCAGCACACAAGAGGTTAACATTAATGGTGAAGATCTCTCTTATACAAGGCACTGAATAATCCCTCCTTGTCCCAGTTCAGAAGGCACGTCATTCTGTGGACCTATTCCCCACTTACAGTTAATCATGCCAAATGTAACATGGAGGAAATCCAGAGAGAGAGATTGATAGCGTGAAGAATTAAATCTAAGGTCTTTCAAGATTAGGAGTTTCACTGACCATAATTATGGCTCAGATTTCAGCAGACAACTGTTCTGGCAGAATCATCATTCTCGTGGCTTGCTACAGATCCAAAATATTTCAGGGCTATGAAGTATTTGCTTGGTTATAATTAGGAGGATTGAAAGCAATTCTTTCTTAGTAATATCCTTTCTTTTTTATTAATGATTCAAGAGCAATTTTTTCCCCTGTCAAATGCCAATTTATCTTGAAATTCTTTTCTTGATTGCACTTAATATCTGAAGAAAATATTAGAGGAAATAATTTAGTGTACTGTATGTATAGCTCTGTACTAATCTTTATATAAGTAGTTGTAAACAATGTTGCACATATGAAGATTTTTAAGTGACTGAGCAGTTAACAGATGAGCATAAGTATGTACTGCATCTCAAATATGCCTCTTCATGTATTTTGACAGACCTAGTAAACAGGCAGAGTAAACTGAAACTCCAAGCAGTTACTTTTCAACTGCCTTTGATGGTAATCCGGATTTAAATAGTGTCTGAAGGAGTTTTCTACTTAGATGAAGGCTGGCTGAGCAAGGCAGTTGACAGGATGCTAATAGCACCTCGACTAAATGGCACGGAGGGTTTCTGATCTCCAGAGTGGAGAAAATCTGTCAGAGACATGCAGTGTATGAGTGGTCTTGTTTAATGCTCAAGGGCCGGGTGGCAGAATGTGTACTTTTTCCTTCACTTGGTGTTGCTTTTAAGACCTTTGCATTGGAGGTGTGGAGATTGCCACACAGTTCTAGGTCATGAAGTTGGAGTGCTGTACAATTCTTCACTGTGAACAGAGCCCACAGATGAGAGCCACTAGGAGAACCCAGCCAGGGCAGCTGTGGTAAACTTGTTATTAGACAGCATGTCTTCCTAGAAATCTGCTTCACACATGCTTTGTGATTCAGTTTCCCCCTGGATTATGACTCTGGTTTCTTTAAAAAGAACTACTGTATACAACAGTGGATTTTATATGATTGATTAGGTGGTACTTTTGGCTTATGTTAGTACTCTGTTACAGAGGACAGGTTGTTGGTCATTCTATTGAAAGACCCCTGGTACATCTTTCTCCTGATGGGATAGCCAGGTGTGGTAGCATTTAGATTAGGTTTGTTAGTTCTTGGGCTGAACTGCAAGGCCATTTTTTCCAGGCAATTGATAAGTGTGTTTGGGAAATAAGTGGTCAGAAGGAAGGATTTCTTCTCAATTTAGTTTGAGGATTTTCTTACAGATTTCTTGATGTTGCTTTAATAGAATGATGCAATAGGTTCTGGACAATAATAAAGGTGGCATCTGAAGTCTAACAGGAGAGCCACTATTTCCCTGAAGTTTTTCAAACAGTTTAACTAATTAAAGAGAACAGACTCCCATGCTACCGCTTGGGCTTACCACCTCATTTTTCCTGTGAGAGCCATTGCATATGCAGTAACTTTCTGCATAATATTCGTGCAGTGTACACTGCAATATGCCAATATCTGCTGATTGCATTAGAGGAAAACCCAGAAGTGCAGCTGACTGCAGTTTTCTACACTAAGTTGTTGGATTGGGGGTTCTTTTCAGTGATGATGTTGGGTTTGGTCTGAATCAGACTGGATGTCACTTGCAGATAAGGTGCACAGTATTGCTGATAAGATTTGTTGGTGCTATGCATGGTCAAATACTCTCTCCTAGTCTTGAATAATAGGCTCCAATCTGCTTCCAGATGTCTCCAATACTACTCAGTATGTGTGAACCTTCAAGGAACAACATTAAAATGGGTCTATTCTTTGTAATCCCCTTTAAATTCTCCCTTGCAGTGATAGCAACAATTTTTATTTTATTGCTTTGTTTGTAGGAGCAGGAATCTTGCACCAGACAGTCCTGTCCACCTGCTCTTGGTTTGTGTGCTGTCTTGGAGTCTGCCTTGACCCCCCAAGCTGTGGCAGCTGGCATTACTGAGTGGTGGGGACCCACATGAACTCTGCAGGCTTTTGAGAGCAGGGGAAGATAACACTTGGAGGACTTTGCTAATCCCTGAAGGGCTGTCTCCTCCTGCTTGCATCCTACCTGGAGAAGAGGTGGCCAATGTCTGTCCCTTATGCTCTAAATGCCATCTGAACCTCAGGAAATGCTAATTTTTAAAATTATGATCTCAGGGATGTTATGTATTACCTTCTTACCCAGCTAGTTAAACAAATATATGATACTTTTGCTTACAGTGCAGATGCTTTCAACAGAAAAGTGCCAGTTTTTCCAAAATCTTTCATGATATAACTGCTTTCTCTAATGCACATACAGGCATTTCTTACACCAATAAAAAGGGATTTTTCAGCTATAGATCTCTGGAACAACATCCACATCCAGTTGCTAATTAGATAAGTGACAGATGTTTGTTCCCTTCTTCTCATCTATCAAATACACATCTCATCAGTTTTGCATATATCCATTCTTGGAATTCATATACAGCAGGAGTTATAACATAGACCCTCAAATATTTTCCTTTGCTGATCTGTATGCTTTTGGCTCCCACTGGTGTGTCAGACTCATTCTCTGCAAGAACACAAATTGACACTTTTCATTAGGACCTGTAGGAAAATCTGCAAACATAGTCCATATGTGTTCCTGCTGATGACACAGGCTGGAGTCCAGTGTGGCCCTGCAAAGATACCTCGGTGTTTGGAACAGAAAGGTTCCTATTTCTTACACTGTCATGCAAGACAAAGAGCCCCCTGTTAGAGCTACCTGGAGCAGGGCCCTGGGGAGAGCGCAAGTCACTAGGCAGAGAGAGAAACTGGCTCAAATTGTCATTCCATCCTCCTAAATGTCAACTGGATTTGTGAAGGGAAGGAGAAAAAATCTCCAGTGCCTGCCATCATGCTGGGAATGAACTGGACCCCTTGGAGCCTGCCTTCCCCTTGAGCTGCATCACAGGTGCTCAGCCTTTCGAGAGGAAAGAGATGTATTGCAGAGAGGAAAGATACATGACTGCAGTGTTGATGCACTGTTGTTTGTATTCTTGCTTATTTGGCTGTTCTCCTAGTTAGTAGGATGATTTGCCTGTGCATTAATTTTTTGCATAAATGGGAGAAAAGTAAAATGGAGGTAATCTACGTGCATATGTGCTAAAAGCATTTGGAGTCTGACTCTTAACAAGGCATCATTAGTCCCCAGAGTTAACTCCCTATTGAGATGAATAGGGCAATTCTGATATTAGATATGTTAAAGCAGTAGCTTAGCCAGGAGCAACATCTCTTATTTCAGAACGTTTATCTTAGCAACTATCAAGATTGAAAATGAACTCCTCTAGTTTTTGAAGGCAAAGTTCTATCATGCAGATTTGGCCTTGGCCAAAAAAGTAAAAAAATGTATCAAATCAGTAGAGAAACTAATGAGTCTCCTTTGGCTCTCTTCCACATCTAAAGTTAAGCTAAGCAGCAAAACAATATGATGAAATTGCTTCCTTTTAACTATTTTTGCTGCATAATTTTCAGCATTTTTAAAAAACTATTAATCATTAAGTTTTGGTAAAACTTTCTTGCCTTCTTACCCCATCATTATAGAGAAGTGAATGCCAGAAAAGACAAAGATACCAAAAGTTATTGGTTTATTTCTTGAAGTATCTCTTGTACATGGTTTCCTTCTGTGGGGCTTAAATTAAACAAAGTTGACCAGAAAAATAGTCTGTAACATTGACAGGGAGGACCCTACACTCTTGTAATCATAGTTCTTCTACTTAATACTGTGTGATGGGTTGACCTTGGCTAGCTGCCCACCCAGCTACTCTCTCACTCCCTCAACAGGATGGGAGAGAATTTAAGATGGAAAAGCTCATGGATTGAGGTAAAGACAGGAAGATACTTTCCAGGTACCATCATAAGCAAAATGGACTCAACTTGAGGAAAATTAATTTAATTTATTGCCATTTAAAATAGATGTGGATAATGAGAAGAAAACACAAATTGGACCACCATTTCCCCGTCCCCTTTTTTTTCCTAGGCTCAAGTCTGCTTCTACATTCCCAGCTCCTCCCGGCTGAGCAGTGCAGCGGGGATGGGGAATGGTGGGTTGTGGTCAGTTCTTAACAGTTCTTCTCTGCTGCTCCTTCCTCCTCATACTTTTCCCCTGCTCCAGATTGGGTCCTTGCCATGGGCTGTGGTCCTTTAGGACAAGCCTGCTCTGGCATGGCGCCTTCCATGGGCTGCAGTGAGGGTATCTGCTCCCCCGTGGTCTCCCCACAGACTGCAGAGGAATCCCTGTGCCAGCCCTGGAGCATCTCCTTCACCCCACTTCTCCTCCAACCTCGGTGCTCGCAGGGCTGTTCCTCACACTTCTCCTCAGGCTTTCCCCTCGCTGCCGGCAGCGTTCTGCCCTTTCTCAAACACGTGTCCCCAGGGGCACCACAGCCCCGCTGTGCTGGGGCGGCTGCAGCACCGGCTGGAACCGGCTGGATCCGGCCCTGTCCAGTGCAGGGCAGCCCCGGCCGCGCCTCAGAGCCCCTCAGCCCCTGCTGCCAGCGCCTGCGCATGGACGCCCAATATATACTAATTAGCGTTTTTGTAAGTGGGAGCTTGACAATAATAATTTTATTTTTTATCATATTTATACTAGTATTTTCAAAATCTAGTAGTTGGAAGCTGAAAAATTGGGTGCTGTTTATGTCTTTAGAGGTAACAAAGCCAAACTAGCAGTAGATGCAAGCCTGCAAGAAGACTTGTCCCTAGGGTGTGTGTAAAGTTCTTGGAGACCATAAAGTGTTCCCTGTCATGGCAGCCATCTGCAGCAACCTACTTGATTTGGGGAAGGAATTTTCTTCAGCGGGTGAAGGCTGCAGCAGCTTCTTTACCACAGAGACTTAGAACGACATGTTATCCCAGGTACGGCTCTGGGTAAACCCTGAACAGCCGGAGGGGAGGAATGACTTCCATGGGAGGGTGTGGATTTCCTTTCCTTGATTCCAAACAGTTACAACCCTGAGGGTAGCTTCAGTCAGAGCAAGCTTGTTTTACCTCTGCAACAGCAGTGTGCCCTGGGGGGAACTGGCTGAGGTCTCTGCTCTTTCCTTCTTCGGTGACCTCTCTGACAGACATCATTGCCATGTGCATGCAGCAATGCTATTTCTCCTCTTTCCTCATTGGCAGGAAGAAGCTGGAGTCTGCCCATGTTGCAGAGCAGATGAAAGACATTTGCAGAATGGTGGGTGGTTTGGCATTGCCTCCTTGTAGATGCAGCTGATTTTGGAGGCGAATTCAAGAGGGAGAACTGTTCCTGCTGCTGGGTTTATTTACTCTTTACTGTAGTTATTTCCACCTGTCATCACTATAAACTTTTTTTCTCTCTACAAGCATGTGGCATGTGAAGAGTAGCTAAATTTAGCAATTGGCTTCGTGAATGTAGCTCTTCCTCTGCTTCTTATATCATGGATGATCACGTAGCAAAGTGACAGGTGGGGAAGGAAAGAGAAAGCAGGACTCTCTTTCACTGAGCTAAAATCTAAGAAGTTGCATTTCTCTTCACTCCCTCAATGCTGAAGTCCTTTGGTGTCAAGTGAGCCAGGCTGCCTGGTTCTGTGGAGAAGCACTTACCCCTTAGTGGCATTTCCATTGCCCACTTCCACAACCAGCATAGTTACAGTCATGCTTGCTGCAATCATTTCACTCAAACCTTGCTATGTGGGAGTTTTCAGGCTTTTCTTTCACTTGTACTGACTAGGCTTTTTTTTCCCTATTAGTAGCCATCTAAATGGAAGTGATTTTCTTTGATTTTTGGGGTAAAGTTTTTTTCACATGAAGGAGGAAATAAATTGCATTTACTTTGAGGCTGACTTGGATGCAGATGAAGTGTTTAACAGAGCAAGGGAGCACTAGTTAAAGTCAATTAGAAGTTGATTGACCTGCTTCGGTAATCGGATTGATCTGGAAATTTTGCAGTGCCTAGAAAAATGTACTCTGTCCTCACAAGGTGGGAATTTTGCTTATGTGCACACATTTGATTTGGAAAACCAGCTCTCTTATAGATCTGTATCTGCTGTGATAAATTGGATTTAATGATCAGCAGGGGCATGCCCAGATTAATCCTTTTACTGTAACCAAATTACACTGCATCAAATTTACTTCTTAAGGGACTATTTGACTCTTCTGTGCAGTGAGCAAAAGAAACTTGGCACATCCTGTGTTTAGATACAGATACATACAGGTTATGGGGATCCAGTATCTGTTGTAATGTCTTTAATCTTGGTTTATTTAGGCTATCACATGCCACTCAAATGTCGCTGTATATTTTAACCCCACTTCCAATCCTGTAATCCTAGGGATGGTAACATTTCACATTTCTGTGATTCCTAGTTTCACTGTAGCCCAATGTGTAAGTTACTTTTTGATGTGGCTAATTCTGGAGTGAAATACAGGAACTGGCTAGAAATCCAGTGACATTATACTGCCCTCTGAGATGGTGAGCAGAGTCATGTCCAGTGAGGGAGCAGTGGGGAGAAAGTTTGGAAATCAAAACATAATTAACCAGGACAGAGATTGGTATGATACAGTAACATTATGTGCCAGGCAGTGTAGAGGGAACAATGCTTAGGCTCAGGTTCTCATCCAGAGGTTGTGACTTCAGTACGTTGCTGGAGCATGTCTGCTACTGGAAGCATTTAGTTTAGACCAAACTCCAATGAACAGAAGAGCCTGAGAAAGTTCCTGGTATCGTTATTACACTCCACTTGATGGTGAAAAAAGTTTGTGTTCACCCTTATCTCTCACAGAGGCAAAAAGTAACAGGATCAGCTTTTAGAGACTTTCATTTTGCAAAGAGCTGGCACAATGGCTTGGGCTTAAATGTAGACCATGTGCATTGCCAAAACCTAGTAAGGGCCTATAATACAATGGTGATTAGCAGACTAAATCACTCCAGTTCTGCAAAAGGAGGCAAATTATATATGTGTTGCTGGAAGTGATGGTAAAGGTTTTGACAGAAGGTTTTTTCTTGCCGTGTCATGTAAATTCTTCTGCCAAAGAACATTTTTATTTTTAAATGTAGTCACAAGATCAAATATATCCATGTTGAAAAATTAAGCTGAAAATTAGAAATGATAATATTTATTTTAAAAGTATATATGCTGTATATGACTATGTCTACAGAGGTAAATCTATATACACATACACGCCTGATGAATGATTTTTGAGACTCATTCTAAACAGTTACTGATTTCTTTGTCCTTTATGAGATCGATAATATGGGTAACACACTACAGCTTTTCTAGACTGATATGGTCTGCTTCTAGAAAGTACTTTCTTTAAGGCTGTATCTAAAAAGGTCACCACCCTGGCATAGAGGAGAAAAATAATACAGAGCTCTTGCGGTCAGAGACAAATAGTTTTCTACCTTAGTACACATCTCTGCTACTAAAAGTGTACAACAGCAAGGAAATCCATTTACAGGTTTTTTTTTTTACATAACAGTTGCAATGCCCTTAAGAGCCCCCGGTTGTTTCCATATTCTCTTCTCCAGTTGTCCTGCAGTATAGCTGCAATAAAAACCCTGTTTACAGAGAACTTGTACTGTTCTGTGTAGCGTTTCTCAGCAAACCTTACAGGTCAACAGCATGTGTTTTTACAGCTTTGAAAGCATTCTCAGATAACAATGGAGGTTCCTGCGTTTTTCATTTCAGGAGTTCTTTACCTAAGTGTAGGTACCTCTTATGGTTTTGTTTTATATCAGTCTTACTGTAAGCACACCTGTGAAGGTAAAAAGCAACTGGGGATGTCATTGCCGCATGGCAGATTGACCATAACGTGTATCTGAAGTGGCTGCTTATACCTGTGCTGAATTCCCTCACTGCTAAGTGATGGACACTGCCTACAACCTCTGCACAGGATTATTGGGCTATTTTAATGTCTGTTAGCTCAGTTTCTTTTACTCCTTCACCTTTGATACTTGTTTTTCTTCTACTGATATATCCAGTGACCAAATTTTTGCTGAAAACAGCAATCATTTCATATCCTGTGTTTAGAAGGACTTTTCTGTGTTCGGGTCTGCTATTTTCCTCCTCATCACCATTGCCTCTGCCCCTTTTGTTGAGCTCCATAAACTTGGTCCCCACTGTTTAGCTAGATTGGGAGACTTCATGAGTTTTTTCCTTTGTTCTGCCTTGATCCTACACTAAAGAGAAGCTTGTTTAATATTTTCTGCACCTTAGCGCATCTTCTGCCTACATACTTGGTGATGCAGTTTACCCATGTGTCTTTTCCACCCCACTAATGTTGCCACCTTGATCAGCCTTTGTTTTTTTTCCCTAAGCACTTTCAAGTGCTGTTGTCTCTGCTGATGTTTCTTTGGATCACCTTCCCCAGTTAAACCACAAAACCTATGAAATTATCACCAGGAATTTTTTTTATAATATGGATGTAATTTTGAACCAATACATTTTGTCTTACAGTCCTCAGCCTTCACCTGGTATTTGCTCATTTTGTTTTGGTATGAAGATTAGGGAAAGGACATAATTTTTGGCACAGCTATTGTACCGCACTTAGCACAAGGAGCCCTGCCAATAGGAACTGTGGTTCTCCTCCAAGCAACCAACAGGAAAAATTTTAGTAAAAATCTTGATCTGTCTTGGTCCAGCTATTCAATAATACATAAATATTCATAAGCAAATTGGTGCACTTTCCACTAAAATGCAACACATATTAGATGTTGTTTCTTGATACAGCACATTTGGCAAAAAGCGTACATCAGATCTGGATGTTTTAATGTTGTATTATTATCTATCAGAATAGCTGCATCTGACATTTTAAATAACAGGTGCATGAAACAGACCAACAGCATCATGGGGTAGAGTGAAATCTGGCAAGTCAACACTGCACGTTCTTTTTTGGGCACACACACACACACACATATATATACATATATAAGTTAAAATATTTTTTTTTCTTAATTTGCCCATGTAGCTTTAAATGTTTAGAAAGTTCTTAAGAGATCTTTAAAACAATTTATATTAAAATGTATAATAAATTGTCTAAATTCAGACATAGAAAAGAAGCAACAGTCATTTAGTGAAATGTCATTCATGGTCATCATATACAGCCTGTGTGTAGAATAGCTGTATTTAAAAATCCATTTCTCTTCTAGTGATTACTGCTGCCAGTGCTCTTCTCTACGTTACATGTAGTGGGAAATCTCTGAAGGGTTTTCTTTTTTGATGAAGGAATAAATTTAGGACGTGCACTCAGTCTCTCTCCCAGTAGTTTTTGTTGTCTGCCAAGAATGTATTTGCTGTCTGAGTAACAGTGTGATAAGCAATTGACCTCAGGTTTTCTTATGCAGAACTGTTGGATGAGTATAGCATAAAGACTTTCTCTTACTTTGTTATTTCTAAAAGAAAGTGAATGAATCTAACATGATTGTTTTTGCATCTTATTAGTGTATAATTCACAGGGCTAAATAATAACCAAAAGTTTGCAATCACTGTTCAAGACCCAGTTCAAAGGCATTATGCATGGATGCAAAAGCAAAACTCAGTTTTACTCTTGCCCCTAAAAACAAACTATGAATCCAGGCTCCTGAGCAAGAAACAGAAAATCTCCTTACAGCTCTGTCATTAACCAAGTCTGTTTTATCTTTAGCCATATGGTTGGTAATTAGAAAAACAGCTGAAATACAATAAAAGTGTTCCTATTAAAATGGACAGATTCTTAGTGCTTGTGCAGGTAAAATTACTCCTGCAGTTCAGTGCTTGTATAAACAATGTCTTAATTATGTTTGCATCTAATAGTATCAGCGGTCCCACTTTCATAACTATGCTCAGTTTTGTGGATTATTCCAGTTAGGAAAAAAAAATTGATGATGGAGTTTGTCATCTCTAATAGCATCTGTGAATTACAGCATGTGCAGGACAAGGAATGAACACAAATACACAATACTGAAATACCAAAGGAGAAAAATATGGAAGGAAAACAACACGAGAGCGACAGAAAATGCAGCCTCAGGGGGAAGTTCAAGGCAATTAGACACAATAGATATGAAAAAAAGAAGGCTAAAGGAGATCAAGAGGGGAAACTGGAGGAGCAGCAACAGAGGTTTAGAGCCTTGTAACATGTGCTCTGTCCTTATAGTCCTCTTGTTCTTTTACAGCTGACTTTTGGTAACACTCAAGGCATCCTCTGGCTGATGCTTTTTAAAGATATAATAGACCTTAGTCTTTTATTCTCTGCCTCAACTCTTTCTTACCTGTCCCTTCCCAGAAGTGACACACATAAGCCCCATTCTCATGTTTGCTTCTGGTTTTGGTGGAACATGTCCTTTTAGGTTTTTTAAAGCAAAGAGCAGTGGTTACCTGTACTAGTTTCAGAAAGCTTAAGTGCCACCAGTGACATCTTAAGCCGATCAGCAGTTATAACATTCAGAGTGAAGCTAATTAATATTTACACAATGTCCATATTGTGTGCTTTTGTGTAATTGTCTTGATCCCTATCTATACAGAGAGTGCTTTTTAACGCAAAAGAATTAACTACTTTGTGAGGAGAAGTGGATAGTTTGGGAGGTGATAGTGGGCAAGGAACTCTTCAGACAAATCAGCATGGTCTTGACCTTGTTTAGCAGTAAAAGCCAGGAGTTAAATTGGAAAGTTCTTTGCCCATACATGCAAAATGAGAGTAGAGTTATAGTCGGGCTTGCAGAAAGCAATGGTATCCTTCTGGGCAGCTTTTACAGCAAGCCACAGGAATGAACAGGAGGCTTCTAGAAAAGCTGGAAACCACAGTAACCCCTGAGGAGGATAAACTAGAGGTATAATTCCACTGTAAAACAGCAGATGACATTCTGTTGTAAACCAGGAGAGAATAAGCAGCCCAGGAATTGTTCAGATTTCTGATATATATATTTTTTTTAGAATCACAGAATCATAGAATGTTAGGGGTTGGAGGGGACCTCTGGAGATCATCAAGTCCAACCCCCCTGCCAAGCAGGATCATTTTAAGTTCACACTATGCTAACAAAACTGCTTGGAGCAGATATCCACAGCACACAAACTTTATTTGTGTAATTCCCATTGAAATCAGTATATTTAAGTAAAGGTTGCTATGTTTTTGGGTGACTACAAATTTAGTAAGAAAAGCATCAAGAAGTTACCAGGCTTTTAGAAGCAAGATATTTTTTTTCTGATATTAAGTTTAATTTTGATATATTTTGGATGTGGGGGTAGGCAAATTTTCCACCTGTTAAGGGAACCAGGGGCAGGGCAGACTTTCAGGTGGCATCATTACAGCTAAAGAGGCTTCCATAACTCACACCACCTGTGAGTCTGTTCCCAGTGTTCTAACAAAGAAAGAGCAACGGTGTATAGTGAGCTACTTTGGAGGAGCTAGAGGACCTAGTTTGTTGCTCAGAAAGAAAAATTAAGGATCTAAGTAGAGCAAAAATTTTGGTATTGCTTCTATGTTGCTGAGAGTCTCTAGGCCTTATTTCTGCTTGTCAGGATCTTCTGAGCCTTGCCACGCTGTTAGGATTGCTGCATTACTGACTTTGCTGATGGAGTCAGGAATACACTGAAAAATGCAGAGGGTCATAATGACCTGTGGATAGGAGGCTTTTTCACAAGTACTTTGGAGAAAAGAAGTCAGAACTCAAAATGATTTTAAACTGGAGAACTGGACTCAAGCATCTAACAGGTAAGTGCAAGGAAGGGAACCCCAGAATATTTGGCCTGATAACTGGTTAGCAAAAACAGATCTGCAAATTGTAAACTGAGTACATGGAATATCTGGCAAAAATGCAATGCGGTTACCAAAAGAAAAAAATAAAAAGCTAATTTTAGTTTATGATGTCTTAGCTGGAGTTTTTTGTCTCACATGAGGGAGGACATTGCTTTGTCTTTTCTGGGATTTTTGAGCCTTCAGCTAGAACATGGGTGCAATCTTGAGCTTCACCCATTAAGACAGACATATATAAATGAGAAACATGAAAGAAAAAAATAGAAATGAGAAGTTCAGCAGATTTAACCTCTGAGGGAATCTTGAAGAAATTAGATTATTTTGCACTAGGAAAAAAAGAAGGCTACAGGAGACCACAGTAACAAATATCTAGTCTGTAAAAGACGCTGTACAGAAGATTGTGATTTCTTTTTTCTGTATTCTCTGGGGGTAGAACAAGAAGTAATCAGCTTTAATTGTAGGAAAGAAGATATAATGTAGGTATTAAAAAAACCAAACAAATGAAAACACAACCTTTTCCACTGTGAAAATAGTGGAACAGTGGAAGCAGGCACCTAGGTATGTGGTAAGGGCATCCTTAGAGATTTTTTTCATAAGAGGTTATTAAGAAAACATCTACCAAGTGTTATCTTAGGTGTTCTTAATTTTCCCCATAGCGCAGGAGATAGAGCAGATGATTTATTGAGATTTTCTTCAGACTATTTGTGTGTTCCCTGCCATACACTGTAGCTTCTCATTTTTACTGTATTTTGATTGCTATGATACAAAATAGAAATTGTTCAACGGAACTCTTCCGAGGCCTGTAATAAGATCTCACATTAGAAACTGTGGTGGATATTGCAGGAAATTCTTTTTATATGCCATAGAGCAGATGTACATCTCGTAACAGAGCAGAGGGTATTGTGGGGTTTTTTTGTTGGGTTGTTTGTTTTGTTTTTTCGTGCTGGTGGTTTGGGTTTTTGGTGTTGCTTTTTGTTTTTTTTTGTTTTGTTTTGTTTTTTTTAAAGTCCAGTCAGAATATATTTCTTTATATAGCAACGTAGACCTGCTTTTGCCATTTCAGCCTATTCTGTCTAATCTAGAAATGGAGAGAGGCAGCACAGACAAAACAAGAAACAAAACAACCCTCAGTTCAGTTTTAAATACAAAAAGCTGACATTCATATACTTACTTTTTTAATTTTTAAACTTCCCTTTTCTTAAAGTCAAAAGGGACCTTTTAGATTAGCTGGTCTGACCTTGCTTTAGTTTATTAACAACATCAGTGCTGGTGACAAAATGGTTGCTGATGATGACATAGTAACACAGTCGTGTTTAAGCATGAGTATATCTTCACATACCATTTAAGACTGTTATATGTGTGTATGTGTGCTTATATGTACAGACATTCTTACTGAAGCATTTATTTGTATGAGTGAAATATTGGGTCTTCTGTATCGCTAATTTATTCTATTTGCACAATTCTCTTCCTTTCTGAGCACGTTTTTCAGTATGCATGAGAGTGCTGGTTTCTGAAAAGCAAGCCTTTCAGATTGTGTTTGGAATTATATGATCAAGTTTGCAAACCTAACAGTCCAATAATTGTTTTAATACAGGTCTTCTTGCCATTTTGTTTGGTGGAATAAATAATTCGTTTAAAGTCTAGGTTTAAATTTATCTTAAAATGCATTTCCACACCATTTTAACTCCATGAATATGGAACTCCTGTGGGCAGTTCATATTTAACATGTTGCACCTGTGGATAAATGATAGTTTTAGAGCTGATGATAATATATTTCTCATTAATTAGAAAATCCTTGCTAGAGTGAGAAAAAAATATTGGAACAGTTACTACTTCTTGCCGTGTAATAGGAAAGCAATTAAAAACCGCAAAACAACAAATAGAGAATTTTGGGGTTTTTTTCGGGAGACTTTAAGGTGATCCAAGTCATTATGAAATTTCTTGCTGTTTTCTTGCATGTGTATTTTTTAACAGCTGTCATTTCTTATTGCAAAGGGAGCTGGTAACACCTTATTCTGCAGTTGTATAAACTTAGCACAGTGTATACTGATTCAAACTAATGGATGATTTCTAATACAATTAAAAATAGTTCCTTATGATTCTGACTTAGCAGTATGTTTAAACACGTGCTTAGGTTCAGATATGTGCTCAAATCTTAAGTACATTATAAACCAAATTTAAGCACTGAACAGAAAACAATGGAGGCAAATCCTTTGATCTGTCGAAAATATTTTTAATGTGCATGGGTCAAAAGACATTTCCCCTAAAAGTTCCTTATTTATTTTGTGTTCACTCTCAAAGTACTTTTAACAGAAATTCCAGTCAGAAGTTGTTCAGAGCTTGACTTTGCATGAGTCGCATGGAGTTTGCAGACTTAGGACCTGAATAATGACACTGTTGTGTAGCAAGGTAGCTTACTGTCATCAGTCTTTCTCAACTCTTCAGGAGTTCATTGTGTTCAACAGCTGAAAAGGGGTTGATTATCCCAGAAAAGCAATGCAACATCATCCATGAATTGTAGGAATTCACTATAGATATAAACTCCCTAAAACGGAAGTTTGTGGATTTGAGTTAGTTCTTAAAGCAAATCAAGTGTTGTTGTCTTACCTTAAAACCTATTTATGGTTGCAGATTTAGCTCAACAGTTCTTTCTTAGTAGTGTTACATCTGGCTTTATTTGGATTAAAAAATGCTTTTAATATTTGTTGCAACCTATTAGGAATTGTACGTTGCTGAGTTAAAAAATAATTTAAAAGGTGACCTAGCTCCCATAATTCTTCCTTTTTCTGCCTTATCCTGGCTATAAAGCAATTCCATGTTCTGCTTCTGTTGTAGTTAAGAAAAAATCTAGCAAACCACTGTGTGTTAATTTTGCTCAAGGAGAAGGTTGCACTGGCTACTTGCATCAGGCAGAGGAGATGCTTATGTTAAATGCATATTTGAGAAAGCTGAAGTGGTTTTCTTTCTCATTGGTGTACTAGGAAATTTATGCCAAGTATATCTGAAGTATTTTTAGACTGAGAGCTGCACCTCTAGGAACCATGCAGAGTTTGCTGCACTGTCCCATTTGGGGAAGCTCCAGAATCCTGAGGTGTGCCTTTCCATGTGTTCACTGCCTGCTCTTTAGAGTTGAGATCCATTCCTCTTGCTTTCCACAACATTTATATGAGGCCTTTGGATGTTTTTACAGTTAACTTAAGCACCTGCCAAAGAGAAAACAGTCCTGCATAATTTTGTGGTTCATGGGCCATTCTGTTACTATATATGAATGAGTTGTTATGCAGAAGTATCCTGTAGTAAAGATGACTCACTCCAACTGCTATTACCAATGAACAAGTTGCTCAGTTACATTATATGACAGAATATCTAGCACTTAATACTATTTTCTCTAAGGTTTCCTCTAGCCTCTGTTATATTTCTGCTCTTTTATTCTTACTGTGGAAATAAAATGTGACATGTGAGTTTGTGCCTTATTTCTTCTTGTTCTCTGGTGCTTTTTACTTGAGAAGCTCTATAAAACAACTGATCGCCACTGCAATGCTTTTTTCCAGCCCCTCATTTCTTCCATTCAAGCCCTTTTCTGTTAATCCATGTGTATCCTAATTTTACTGGACTAAAATTGTTTAGTAGACATTAGTCCATATCAAAGAGGAAACTGATGTATTTATTTTAGAGCTTGTAAACATGATTTAAGGTAATGATTACCCAGAGCTTATTTCTGTGCTCAGCAATACTGAATTATTTTATTCTTCTAGCCAAAGCCTTTCAAGATGGATCAGAACAGCAGAGTATAATTTATATGTTGTTCTGAGGTAAAAATCAGATGTTTCTATCAATACTTGCTTCTAAGATTTTACAAGATCTGTAAATGAAGTGCTATAGGTGGTGTTGTTGCCTGCCTGCTTTTGACAAGAAAGTCAGAGTTGATGGACATTGATTTGCCACTGGGAATCAAAACCATTAATTGAAGCTGTGGTGGCTAATCCATTACTTTACTTTGCTTCATGGATCCTGACTTAACAGTTGTCACTACAATCAAAAATTCATTCATGCAAATGCAGCTATTGTGATCCAAGTAATCAATTTTTCTAGTTTGTAGTTGGCAGGCTCAGGATTCTAGAAGTATATCCCTGTATCGCTGAATAGTCAAAATGATCTTACCGCTCCCAGGGGTGGGGAGTGTGTTGCGTGTTCTGAGGGGATGGGACACCAAAGCATGACTACTAATGCAGCCAGCTCTAATAGTGATGTCAAACAAGACACTTCTATGTAGAACTTTGAAATGAACACGCAGGGTTTGGGTGGTTTCTTCTGCATTTTTTTTTCCTTTGGCTGTATCTAGTTTATAACCACTCTAAATTGAGTGTAAAAGTGAAGCTGGAGAGGAAATATTGCAGAAGAAGAATAGTCTGGTGTAGGGGATGGGGGGCAGCAGGAGAGTGTTGGCTTAGGGGTTGGGGTTTTTTTGTACTTGCTAACAGGCTCTGGAAACTTTGTCTGGCATTTTTTCCCCATCTATTAAATCTTATGGAGATGAAGAGAGCATTTACTCAGAAAAGGTTTGAAGGAGAGGCTTTTAATCTAATTCATATAAAGTACAAGGAAACATTACTAATGGAAGCCTCATGTATGCATATAATTTTATTATTTGATATTTGGCAAATTATCTGAATAAATAAATCACTTTATCACTTATTGATAGCACTTGCATTGATGTATATCACAAATATCTGTGCTGTCAGGTTCATGCTGGCCTAATTGGGATCAGCAAGTAGCCTTTGCCTATCTCTACAGTTCGTGTACATGAATACATATGCAACTTTAATGCTACTTTAATTGGCAAGTGCATCAGGTTCTTTGTTTTGTTGCTGCCTTTTCTTAACCTTAATATACTGAGGTATCTAAAAAGCTTGTTTTATTTTGGGTTATTGGAAGCTGTAGAGTTTTGTGACTTCCAGATTCTTTTAAGTCTGTGTCAGCCTGAATGTAAAATGCAGAGGTGAAATATTAAGAGGATATTGTTATTTGGGCAGGAGGAGCAACCTCTGTGCCTGCATTTTTTTAGAAAAGACTATCTAGCAGTAAAATGTACTCATTAATGTCTTCAGTGGAAATAGTATCTTCGGATTATACCCAGTGTGTGACTTTTTCTCTGCTTTGGAATATGTCTTCGTAAAGAAAAAGTTTAGATTGGGGGCCTTTATGGGAAAATACAGGTGTATTCATCTGTGGAGAATGCTGTATGTTATATTGCCTGTGGTGGCCAAGGGTGTTATGTTCACAGAGCCCTGACTCTTGGACTGCAGCTTCTGTAGGTTGTGGGGTAAACATTTTTTGAAGACTTTCAGGATACTTTTCTGGTTTTATGACGGAACAAACATGAGAGAGTGCCATGTAGGTTAACATAGACAAGGCCTGAGCAGTTAGCCAAGTCCATGCTTGAGGTGCTTAGCTGACAACACTTGGTATCAGGGTAGAAATGTTTATTCTTGGTCCTCTTTTCACTCAGCTTGTTGACTTGCAAATATCCTACTGTTTTAGTGAAAATCCCAGTTGAGCTGCTATTAGAATTTAAAGCATCATTAAGTTTGGGTGGAAGGATTGTATTTATGGGTGGAAGGGAATTAGAGGAGAAAAGCCCTAGCCTTTATTATACAGGAGAACTCTGCAATAAATATTTACCCTAGAATTTCATAGTTTGTGAAATTTCTCATAATTTCTCATCATTAAGGGACAGTTCAATGCCCTTGATCCTGGTATTTTCTACAACTAGTTTGTTATAGATAATTGGGGTTGGAAAAGCACCATAAAATATCTAGGTTGGCATAAGTGTCCTGTTTATAGTATAGGCTATCTTGCATGAGGGCAGGATCTCAGGTTGATTTTTTTTTTTTTTAACCTATGTTAATTATTATGATGCTAAACTTGCATGTCCTTGGTTAAGATTAACAGCAGTGTTAAATACTACAATGGCAACAGCATATGCTTAATTTCTCAGTATTCCCTTCAGAAGAAATCTCTAAGCCTTTTGTACCGTTAATTAGCACAGCAGTATTACTTTGCTGAACTGAAGTCACAATTCTCATTTCATAGCATTCACTGTAAAGGCTACATAATTGCTTATCATTGCTCATCTGTACATGCGTGCATCCAGTTGATACAGCACTAGCTGAAGGAGAGGAAAACATACCCTCTGTGTGAGGAAGTCACTGAACCATGTTAAACAATTGTGGGAATAATTCTCATTTTCTGACTCTTCCATGACTAACTCTGAACCATGAAACTCTGTTCAGATAAATTTGTCTAGTTTAATTCACCAGCACTGTAACTTTGTTAAGGTCAATTGCAGAGGACTTTTGCCTCTTCGTTAGCTGCCTTGGAGCGGGATGCTTTGGTTTTCATTTGGCTTTGTCAAGTTACAGCGTGTTTTCTGGTTTAATGTTAGCATCCGGACTGTCATAGCTGGTGGATTTTTTTTTTATTATTATTCTTTTTTTTTCCTGAATGACATCAAATATATAACTTTGAGGTCACAGATGTTAGCTGAAATGGTAGAAGTATTATTACTTTATTCAAATGGTTCTGGGTTTCCAAAAATTAAAAAATCACTGTTACATAGATACTAAAAATACATCAGTTTAAGAAATCCTGAAAATAGCATATCGGAGCCTTGTCGATGGTGAAATTTTTAAGTCCCTCTGTTTTTAGAATGGATATGTAAAGGCAAGCTTTGTAGATCTGTGCTTGGAGCAAAGTTCTTCTAGTCCCTAGAGAAGCAGGAGGGATCTTCTTTTGATGAGACTCTGTGTGCTGCACTCCAGAAAGCTCTTCCCTTGTGTGTGTTCACCTCACCGCGAAGGCCAGGACCTGGCCACAGTCACACCGCCGGAGCGGGGGCTCTGCCTCGCTGGGGGAACGGCTGCTGCTTCAGCGGCCCTGCTCTGCTGCGTGTTTGCAGCAGGGACAGACCTGCTCCAGGCCCGAGGGCATCTCCTATCTTTCTGAAAGATAAAAGAACTAAATGAGAAGAGTTTCTTTCATGAAGCACTGTTAGGCTAGCATTCAGATCTTTGTGGAAAAAGATGAAAGGATCTTGACTTTCTGCAGGAATTTGCTTGTGCCCTGAGGTCTGCTTTCATGCTTGACACTACCTTTTGTTGTCAGAGACATTTTCTAGACATTTCATATATGTATATATGCACATTTGTGCTTTGTGTATGCATGTATATGGAAATGAATTACAAACATTTTTTGATCTATCAGAAGTTTGAGGAAAAAAGTTAATATAAATACATCTAAAAATATGCTACATACCTCAGTTATTTTAATCTAGAATGTTTTTAGCTGAAGTGTGTTGATTAAAGGGAAACAGATGAAGAGAGCATTGGTTAATTTCTAATACAAGTTGGTAGTCATACAAGTTGTTTTACAAATCCTAATGTTTGTGTATGTTACACGCCCTAATAACATGGTTCTTAAATAGCTGTTAATCCTAAAGTAATACTAATATTGTCTGTTAGTTATATATATCTTTTTATTTACGGAAAAGTTGTTTTCTGTCCCAAATAACTATGTACCCAGCCAAGTCTGCTCTCATTAATTGTTCCATCACTGGCAGAAGGTTTGTTTAAATCAGTTGTCTTGTTGCACTGGGGTAATGTGAATTGTGTTGTTACCCTGAGCTGCAGGTCAAGGGCTGAGCAGGTGTATAAACAAGTTCATTGTATAGTAGGTGTTTCCTGAGCGTTCTTGCTCATCTCACTATATCATCAGTTAATACTGAAAGAACTGATGGATGCTGACTGGAGATTCTGGGCTTGGGGAGGGTTTACTTTTTTTATTTTCTATTTTTTAAACTTTGGTTATTTTTGCTCTTCCAGTGGCAGCACCACTCTGCTAACCTGTAGAAGAAGTATGACCTAGTGAGTTTCTGTATTTTAGGTTTGTGGTCTGAAACTTTTTTAAAGTTTTGTGGGCTTTTTTTGTGGTGTTTTTTTTTTTGTTTGTTTGAGTGACACCATGGTAATCTGCTGTTAGAACGGGCAGTACTGGCAGTTTTAATATTTACTCCTGGTCAGAATGTTTCTAATAAACACCTTCATCTGAATAAGTGAATATGGGGAAGACAGATTTCATTGTTTCTACTGGCTAATATATCATAGAGAATAGATATTTAACATATCATAGAATATCATAGAATCAATATAATTGAAAAGAAAATGTAAGTTTGCAATGAGGGCAGTTTTAATAGGGCTTTATCATTGAAATTTTTTATTTCCTTGACCTGTGCTTATAAGAAGGGGTTTGAGGTCCCTCTCCTAAAGAGTTAAGCTGCTGCAATAAAAAAATGTTCTTTGTCAGGTTGTTTTTCTGAACTTTTAGGCATCCAGTGTGGATCACATAGTATATGTGGAAAAGGGAACATCAGGGTACTACAGCAGTGTGATTATAGGTGAAGATCACCTTCACCTTTGTAAGGTGAGGTTCCTGCAGCAATCAATATTTTAGTATGTACACTGTGAATATTAACTATTTTTGAATTCACATTGAAATTAAGCAATTTTTGTAAAACACTTGAAATTCAGTTTCAGAAGGAAATTCTGTAAATGGTGTCTAACCTGCTCTCTTCTTTCATTATTTAATATTTATATTGTGTGTGCAATAAAAGCTATGTAATGCTTTCCAAGAACCCCAACATCAGGCCTGCTTCCAGCATGGTTTTCTCTAGCCAATGTTCTGGAATAGGTGGTGATTATATATCTGTATAAGTGATTAAACACGTTCTCATTACAAGTAAAGCTCTACAGGGTTTTTCCTTATGGTTCAGGGCAACGCATTCCTCATCAGTGTTCTTTAATAACTTATCTATTTCACCTTCTCTTCCATTTCATTTCTGTTCAGGACATTTTCTGACTCTGCTGACCACATTAATCTTCAATAGTGCCTGAGGGATTTTGCTTGTCTGCTCCTTTGGCATAGTCCTAAATTAGCTCTGTTCACGTTTGTTCAGTATGTAGCACTGTATTTAATAGGACAATCTCTGTTCTTCTGTTGGATAATTAGTATTCCAAGATAGTCTTTTCTGTGACTGGTGATTTCAAGTCAGAACATTTGTTGGCATGATATTAGTTTTTCTTCCTTGCTACTAATACACAGAACATTTTGTCAGCAAAGCCAGTAGTTTGACTCTGCTCCTCCTGTACTGACAGATCGCCTGGTAGATAGAAAGTGTTAGATTCTATTTTCTTCAATAAAGCTCAAACAAAACAAATAATTCAATTCCTATATTGATGCTGGGCCCCTTCCATGTTTTATGCAGGCTGGGCACATGTAACTTTTTAAAGATAGCTCAGGGGGGTGATTTTGGTTTGTTTTGGTTTTAGTTTGTTTCTTCCCAGTGGATTCTTTTGAACTTCTCATTTGGGAGATCACGGTAGTTACTTGTTATCACATTTAAAATAAAATTCCCCAACACTAGCTCATTCAGACTTTCATGTCATCATACTTGTTGCCATACCTGCTGACTACCAACAAAATTCTGGGTGGCCAAGTATGCAAGGATGTGCTTGCTCACTCCCTGATTGCTTGGTGATTTATTGAGCTACTGTCCTGTCCCTTCATTGTAAGAAATTGAATTTAATGTTGATACTTCACCTATAGCTTTCTTTTGCCTGCTGTTCCTGTTTATCTTTCCCATCCTATAATGATTCAACGATGCAATAAGTATTGAGAATATTCTACAGTACTGAAGGGAGGAAGAAATGTTTATCTACCTTTATGAAATAAATATCTGTGGTGTCTGCCTATGGGGAAGTGGCTTTGTGAATGCAATATATCATAGATTGCAAAATTTTCTAGGCATGTTCAGTGTGCAAATGACCTGGATGAAGAATAGGAAAAGCCCAGTGGATTTTGGTTAAAAATGGGAAGATTGGAAGGAAAGTAAAGAGGTCTCCAGCAACCTGTTCAAACAGCTGGTTGGAAAAACCAGCAGCTATAAACACTTCTGTCTTTTGTATTGATAAATGCCTCCATAAAGCTCTCATTAACCCATTGCAGCAGCAATGCATCCCACTTGGATCGTAGGTGAGTGCCACAGTGGATTGCACCAGTCAGTTCAGCACGAATTAAAGCATTGACTGCTTTGAATGAGGCTGCTTCCTTCCCACTGGAAGAAGACTTATTACAGATGGCAATGGAAGAACCAGTGGAGGAGGGAAAAGAAGTGGGATAGCAGGAAGGCACATAGAGCCACAGACATAGTGTTATCCTACTACGTGGGGCTTCCTGTGAGGTCTTTTCAGCCTTTGTAATTCTTCGAGTATTTTGCTTCTCTGTGCAATGCTGGCCTTGGTATAACGCTTTGCAATCTAGACGTTACTGTGCTTAGCATTACCTGAATTTCTCCAATTTCTTATCTCTTTGGCTTCTTACTACCCTTGTACCCTTATAGTATCCCTCTACAATCTGAAGCAATTTACATGTTCTGCACTGATCATCTTGCTGTTGAATCATTGTTTTCCCTAACTTTATCTTTCACCTAAGGCTGTATGTTTCCATGGATTTTTCTCTTTCTTCCCCCCAAAGAAAACAGAGCTAGGCTTCAAATAGTAAGGACTGTATATCCTTATGAACTGCTAATCAAATTTGAGCCCAACAAAAAATTCTAAAGGATTTAATATGTATCCTAAATATTAAAGGTATGATTATAAAAGACATTTTAAAAGAAATTATTATTCCACTCAAATCAGAGTATGCTTTCTGAAAAAAAAAGAATAACAAGCAATGAGTTGCAGTGTTCTCCCCACAAGTTGCTTTCTGGAGCCCTGTTGAGAATGAGAGCCTTAAGCTTATTCTGTGCCCTTTTTTTTTTTCAGCTCAGATGGGTCTGCCTGACCATGCAAATTCTTTTATTTTTTTCTAATATCCACTTAACTTGTTTCTCCCACTACCCTTGAAATTCTCAGACTTGCTAATAGGGTATTGCCCTCCTAGCAGAAATCACTCAGACTCGAACACTGTCTAAGCTCACTTTCAAAGTGGTATGTTGTAAAGCCGAAGATTTACCCATTATTTCACATATGTGCTGAAGCACAAAGGTAGAGCTATATACAGAATACTTGTGCTTATTGTAGGTAGATAAGGTTAACTGACCCTCCGTTTGTTAGTTATTTAGTGTGTGTTGCAGTGATCAGGAGTTCTGGTCACAGATCGCTGCCAGCTAGGAGTAAAAGAATTTTCTGGTTTCACTTGTTTAGAAACCTGACAGAATTTGTTTTTCGTGGTGAAAACATGCATATGTATGGTTCAGGATGATTTTTTTGTTTTGTATGGAAAGATTCATAAAAGCTGATATGATTTGCTTTCAAGATTACAGGAACACTCCTTTTTTCCTGTGTTAAGTTTCTTACTTCTCATTCTGAAAACATTTAGCTCCTGTTTACATTGGAGAAGATGCTTGAAATTTGGTAACAAGGTCTCAGTTGTCTTTAGCACATAGGTTTCACTGAAAAAATACAACAAAGCATTCCGAGGCTAACCAAGTTGCAAGCCACTAATGGTTTCTATTTTGCTGCACTTCTTAAAACAATCATAATGCATAGATATGGGGGGATGATTTTATAAGGCTTTGGCTAATGGCCTATCTTAACTAACCTTAAATACTAAGTTCTGGATCATTACTTAAGACGCTTATGGTATGAGGACTCCCACAGTTTTTCTTCCAAAGCATGCAAACAAGGTTCTTTTGAGACAGTGTGTTCTGATGTCAGTTTATACACAGTGATACTGTGGAGGATATGGGAGACCTTGGACTCTCCTGCACCCCATTTGGAAAAAAGCTGTGAGATAAAGTAGATTTACAAAATGTTTATGGTGATGTCTAGATGAAGATGTGTTTTAAAAAGCGAAATTGTCTTTTTTGTTTCTGTAACAGGACCAGTACCTGCAATACAAGTAGAATATATGAGAACCTGGATTAATGATTTCTGGCAAGGCTCACATATCTGCTACCAGTTAGCAGCAGCGGATGTCGGTATCAGAAAGCCTTTGTTGGAAGGTAAGAGAACTGTATTTTCAAACTACTTACACTTTCTCAGCAGCTGCAGTTGTACAGTACTGATGACAATTTACAATGAGTGTTTTTTTGTGGTTTACTTATGTTTCATTTCACAGAATGTATGGAGACAGGCCCCACAGGTAAGCTGGAATGTAGGTTTCTCTCAACATGTCCTCTTTTTCTATGTGGAAAACTAGAATGCTCAAAACCAGAGGAACTGAATGTTTGATATTTGGAAGTCTTAGACCAAGGGCTAATCCTCTTGTACATATTGGACTGCTCAGACATATTAGATGCATTCTGTTCTCTATGTGCTCTGTGTCCCCATATTTCCTTGCGTGGAGAATCACTGGCAGAGATGTACAAACTTAAAGGAAGGTGCAGTAACTATTCTGAACTGCTCAGTCATGTTCACCTACCAGCACTTCTGTAAATCCCATTGTCTTCAGTAGGACTCCTTGTGAGAACAAACAGATTTTTAATGCCACAATGAATACTTGCATATTCAATGTTGCTTTTAACTCTAGTGTCTCATTCTATGAATGAGAGAACAAAAACTAGAAAACAAAATCTAATTAATCTAAGCATATTGGATGCTTGTTAAAATTCACCTGTCCTGGAATTTCCATTTATCATGATTATGACTGAACAACTAAACTAAGAAAGGTGCTGCTTCTTCATTTGATGCAAAATGATGATTTATTACCCTGTTTTTTAGTAATGGCTAAATCTAATGGACGTTTCTGCATGACAAATCATTCATCTTCAGAGTAAAATTAGACATGTTATTCTTTCATGTAAAGCCCTTCACAGCAATTCATGGAATACAGAAATCTTGTATCACTAAATAATTGCCGGAGCGCTGGCTGATATATAAATTTAAGATATACGTGTGCATGTTAATGCTTTAATATTATATAGTCACCTGTTTATAAAATCATGTAAATATTTTAATTTTACCTAATCAGTTTGCAAACTGCATTTTCCTTCATGGTTATAAATTCAACGTCAGTTCTGAAAAATGCACATCATGGTGAATAATCATATTCTTCTTCCATTCATTGTATGTATGTATAGAAGTAGCATAAATGCTAACAAGGTATGCTTACACCATAGGGAGAAAAGCATTAGGGTGTGTACTCAAGGGTATGAACTACATTGTTAGACTACGTGGCCCTTATATACATGTTCCATGTTTAATCAGGGGATTCCATATATGGTAATAGTAATTCCCACCTGAAGAAACTCCTGGAGGGAATTTCAGTCTATTAACTCAACGTAGTTTATACTTCTTGTAATCTGGAGTGCAATGAAATGCATATTTGCAAGGTGTGCACTCTGATATCTATAATAAAATATGGTTTTTTTAAACCTACTTTTTTTTTCCCCAAGAACAGATATTTTAGTATTACTATTAGTCGTTTCCTTCCAGGCAGCTCTTCACAGAGATCCTCCTGAGTAATCTCACAGTACAGTCAGCTGCTGAGTTAGGGTCTTGACACTACCACTTTAGCATAGCAACAGAAACTCCATGGATTTCATAAAGGAGCATCAGTCTTCAGATGGTCTAATAGCAAAAAGATGATGTAAATTCTTCTATAGATTTCTGTGGAAGTCTGGTTGCTTTATTATTCTAACTCCAGTGAAGAAGCATTACTACTTTTTTGTTCTTTGAAGCTATTTGATTCATTTGGATAATGCATTTCTGTCTTTGGAGTCAACAAGGTGATAATTTTAAAGGAAAGTTGGGAATCTTTTCTCACTATTTTATTGTTAGTGCTTGGTTGAAAGTCACAATTACCACAAAGTTCATGATAAAACTTGATAACAAAACAGCCGCTCAAGTGAGAGACTAGAAAGATAGATGAAAAGTAGTTGAAATAATTAGCTGTCTGAGAATTGGTCTGGCAAAAAACATCTCAGGATAACAAATTACTGCTACTGACAACAATCCTTTGCGTGCAAGGAAAGGTAAAATGATAGCTACTAACTAATATTTATTAAAGAATCCCTCACAGTTTAGACATAATCCTGATTTTACTGTTTACCAGTAAAACAGTGGCATAGTTTACAAAGGGATCTCTTCCTGGTGGCACACACTGCCTTTGGTGCCAGTCTCTTTTTGAATTCTTTGTAGCTTTTGTAAAACAAATGTTTTTGAACAAAAATATTTCTTCCCAAAGCATTTCCTTCTTTTTTATTTCTTAGCCAGGATGTAATCTAGCGTTTCACCTTAATGAAACTAAGTGTTTTTTCCCTTGTTTGGTGATACAGATGTCTTTGTTAGACCAGGTGTGGTCACCTGTATTAGCCTACTGGAAACCTTCCTGGTATAGCAAAAGAAAAACCTTCTCTGTTCCTTGCCCCTTGGAATGAGATTGTTCTTATTGCAGCATGAATTGTTTCATCCAGTGAACCTTCTTATTTTATACCACAAGATGTACTGATAAAGGGACAGAGTACCCAACCTTTCCCATTTGCAGTGGGACAGGTGCTGCTTCCTCTAAGTTCATTCCTTTTAGAATGGCGAAGGATATCCCAGGATGAGTTAAATATCAGTGTACTCTGCATCACCTGAGAAAGGTTGAAATTGTGTTTTGTGCTCTTACTCTCCAATGCAGGGAATAGGAAGAGAAAACAGCCAGTGCTTCTGGAAGCTGTTCTGTGCCTTCCACAGAATCAGGTAGAGCTCCCTATTGATGCTTTTCAGGAAAGTAGAATCATGTAGAGATCAAAGGATCATTAAAAGTTTAAGTGGAAAAGCTAGTGAGTAGTTGGAGAGGCTTTGCTGGCCTTAGTAGATGAATATTTAGCTGCATGAGATACAGAAGGATATTTAGTCCCAACTTTGCAAACAGAACAGCACAAAAACTCTGTGTGACTGGGGTTACTATTGTCAGAGGTTTTTCAGCACCTCTGGACACTCTGTGGTCTAACTTTCTAGTAAATACAATATTGCCTACCACTGATACCAGGATTACTGTGTTCTAGGTTGAGCTATTGTATTTTAAAGTAATTACAAAAAAAAAAGCCTTCCAAGTTAAAAAAAAAAATAATAATTCTGTTGTTCCTAATGTTTATTCTCTAATCAAAGGGTACTTAAGAAGTACCTTGTTGCCCTCAGCAGTGATTTTTACCTGTGACACCTTACTGAATTTACAGGCAAGGTGTAGAAGGCACAATATTAATAAAGGAAAGAATCTATACCTTGGGACAGATCACTGAGCAAATATGGTACTAGAAGAAATTTGAAAGCCTCTATGCAATCTCTGTGGCAACAATCAATTGTATATACTTACGTTTTGGTCCTTGGATGAGTGGTTGAAGGATTCATTTTGCTTTTTTATCTTACTCTCTCCATAGGCATTTCTGTTATCTCACATGTAGAGAAGTTTTCTGTAGTGGTTCTTTATCAGTAGCGGGGATGCACACAGTAGTACAGGTCTGTAATTACTGAAGACTTTTTTTTTCCTTTTTAATTAAAGATAATTTCTGTTTATGTCCACAATATTTACACGGTTGTATATGACTGCATTTGGAGTGGTCTTCCAGCACCTTCTGCATTTCCAGCCTAGAGTCAGTTGTAGTTATTTTTCAGCATGAATAATAAGTAGTAAATGATGTTACATGATGTAAAATTAGGAAACCTTGGAATTCATAGTGTTCTAATATGTAAAGAAGTATGCAGACCAGGACTGGACCACTTTTCTGACTGTTGACATCTGCCTGCCCTTCTAAAAAAAAATCTTGGCTTTGTGTCAGAGAGCTATGTGGCAGCTTCTTCGGAGACAGTATGCAAAATGCTACAAAATACACTTTACAGATACTCAGTAGGAGATACCATGCTCATGCATGCTGACATTTTATTTCCAAACTGTGGAGAGGAATGCCCCTTGGGTTTGCCCATGGAAGAAGAATTTTATAGTTTCTTATAAAATTTACATAGACACTAGATTCAATTATAAACTCTGAAGAACGAAGCTGCATATTTATTTCAGAAACTGGAAGAGACACAGTAAAAGCACAAGGTTTTGATTTTGACTGTTGACTGCATCATCAGGAGTAAAATTAAACGTGTATTTCAGAGGGTATGACCAATAAATTATCACCATTTAACACCTTCCCTGTTTTTTAACTGAACTATTTGTCAGAATTGTTAAAAGTCTTTAGAACAAGAGAAGGTCTCTTCCTTGTCTGTAAAATGCAGTGTTGGGTAAATAGTACTGCAAAGCGATAGCCTGTCTGTTTTCTGCCTGCTTTTGCTGGAGTAACAAAGGATGTGGAGTTCCCAATGGGTTCCGGAGTACCTTCTGCCACTGCTCCAAGAGATCCTTAATCTTGATCTTCTCCTTTCCTTTTGAAGGGAATCAGTGTGTGTTTGCCATGGACTTTCAAATTTTCATTTGGACATTTTGACACACTTTTATTTGAAATAGAAAGAAAAGCATTACTGCTAGTAGATGAGGGGACATTTCAAGCAGAAATAGTCCCTTAAGCACAAAATGAGCAACAGAAAGTTTCCTTATAAATTTCTCTAAAACAGTAATTCCCAAGAATCCTCCTTGTCTTTAAGAGCCCACCATACATACTTAAAATGCTTCCTCTGTTAAGCAAGTTTTCATTTCTCTGTTTTCAGGAATTTAGACTCTCTTCCCCCCTCCTTTAGAGACCCTTTGACATTGAATAATGTTTGCAAACTTTTAAGAGGATAAAGTGTCCCTTTTCTGAATTTTGATAGTATGTGTTGCTGGTCAGTCAGAGCAGTGCCCTAAAGACATGTCTCAAAATCCCCAATTTTGACATGAATTCCCAGGAAACAAATTGAAGGAGATATACTAAATATACCGTGCATGTGCTCATGTAAATGAAGAAACTTCTGAATTCAGTGATGTGTTGGGAAGGAATGAGATGATGGGAGAAAAAATAGGCTAAGCTGTGTTTTAAAGCTGACATACATATCTTGATACATGTCAGGAACTAGTCTTAACTTTTATGTGGCGTTTTATCAGAATTTTGAATTTGGTGTTCACATTATGCCACAGAGCTTCCTAGCTTGTAGAGGAATTTATCTAAGAGGATTTGGGAGTTACAATTCATGCCTAAAGCTATGCTTGTCCATCAATAGACTGTGGGTAGCTCTGTACTTATAATCCCACAGTTAATTAGCTTGGTTTTTTATAGGTTCAGGAGTTCTTGTGTTATTTTTATTGCTCCCAGTGCTTAAAAGTAATAGCATGTTGTAACAAAACTTTAGAACTAGTAATGTTTTGATAGATGGATGATACTAGTATTTGAAACAGCAATACTAATTTGTATCTTCCCTGTTTGCTGAATATTTGGATTAAAACTCTGTCTCATAGTCATTTATATGCTGAGTTTTAGACATTCACACCTGCATTCTCTCTCCTGCCCCTGAGGTTGCCAATGTTACGTTTTTCCAAATTGAGTTTTATATGTTTCTAGTATAATAACACTAGTTCTTGATCTCTGATCTCTTGCAGTTTTATGATTAATCCACTGATATTCTATAAAAAGTTATTTATTGACTTGTATCAATGCTGCATATTTCACTTCCATACAATATTTTTTTTTTTATGTGAAGGATTTCTATTTGGACCTATTTTCATTCAAGCTGCCAAAAAGGAGGTAAGAGAAAAGGTTACTCAAAGAGGCTGAGAGAAAGTGTGGTAGAACAACAGATGCCCTCCTTTCCTCTTGTGTCTTTTCTCTCAAGTATTGTATCCAGATGGGTGATGCAGGTTACAAACACTCTTCTTTGGATCTGATCTTTACCCTGAAGTAATGGAAACTTGTAAACAAGTACTATTTAGAAAAAAAATGCCCAAACCTCTCCACTGTGGTACATATACCATCTCCTGGGTATTCTTGTTCCTTCCTTCCACCAGGCAGTGAGACCGAATTGGAAATCGATACTTGCACTTATTTTAGCTAGACAACCCATTGGTCTTAAGATGCTGATTAATCGTGTTGCACCACGTGTTCTTTCAGAATTTGACAGCTGAGATTTTGGAATGCCTAATCTGACTCTTCAGTCAGGAGCATTTGTGATGTTTAAAATTTGGGTCTGAACAAGTGTTGATTTCTTATTGGAGCAGTATTGATAATACACTGCATTTGGGAAGAATAACTCATTTCTCTCTATGCTTTTTTTTTTTTTTTTTAAATCTGGAAAACATTATTAAATGAATACTTCAAGTTCCAAATCATAGAATTGGTTTGAAGAGACCTTTAAGATTGTCGAGTACAAACATTAACTCAGCACTGCCATGTCACCACTAAACCATGTCCCTCAGCACCACATCTACATGGCTTTTAAATACCTCCAGGGTATTTGATTACTCTTCTGTTTGACTGCTCACTTAACTCATGCATGTGACGTGCCTTGGGAAATTATACACACTCTTTTGGAAGCTTTATGTCACTGTTTAAAAATACTATTTTGTGAAGAATAGAATTATTAAAATATAAAGGTAAAAGCATTTAAAGAAATCTATGCTATTGTTCCTAATTAACTGCAGGACATTTTTTTTTTCTTGTTTCTTGCCAGTCTCAGCTACTTTTTTCTTCTTCTTAATGTAGAATTAAACAACAGAAAAAACAATGCAACAGGTCATCAAGAATTTTCACACAATTCAGAGGTCTACTTATTGCAAAAGTATTCTAAATTGGAAGAGATAATTATGCAAAATTTTAGAAGTGCTGCATTATACTTTTCATTTTGAAATTATTAACCAGACATTGATTAAATATATGACAAGAGTGACTTAAAAGGTTATGGGCAACTAACTGCACAGCTGTGTGCTTCTCAGTGTGATGTAGAGATTTAATCTGTTGGTGGAGTTGTGCTTTGTCATGGTCTATTTCAAAAGTACTTAATGTGAGTGAGCAGTCTTTGCTTCAGCAATGACTTTAGGACAACCAGTCAGCTGTCCAAGTTGAAATTTCAGTATTTGACTCTGCTGGGCAGATTGTCCCAAGCATTGTCAGCATGTTGGTAATTCTGGTGTTTGCTGTAGGTTTGTGATTTTCATATTTAACTATTATTTGAAGAGAGATAGAATATTGAGGATGGCTTATAGAGACATACTTTCTTCCTCTCCTTTTTGTCCTGATTATCAACACTTCCACATTAATGATTCACAAATACATCAAAACATATTCATCCAAACCTGATACATAGCCATCAAAAAATGAGACAGAAATGAAATTTCTCAAAAAAGTATGTAGTAAGCAAGCAAAATATCTGGTTAAAAATGTGTATGTTAATTTACCAGTTAGCCTTAGTCACTGTGATGTGGAAGAGTGTTCATTTACTAAGCTTAGTTGCTTTGTCACTGCTACTCCATTTAACAGAATTCTTCCTAGTGGAAAAAAAAAAAGATAATGGAATATTATACTTTAGTCTTATTGTATTTCTTTGTATGCAAAGAGCAGGGGAGCAAGTCCTAAATGAAAATAGCCACAGGCCTTGAAGAAGACTACTTTCTATTAAGTGCACTAAATTAAAAGGCTTATTGCAATTCTAAGCATTGTTTCCATTCTAATTTTACATTAATCTGCAGAATGGTGTCTTTCTTAATATAGCTCCAGGAAATTGGTGGTGGTGTACTCTTTGCATGAGTATCTATTGCCATTGGAAGTAGTTTGGCTGCGTATTTTATTTTAGCTCTCTGAGTAACATTGCTGAGGATTCCTTTCTTTTCATCTTATGGCCGTACTCCATCTATACTTCTTTTAACTGGATGGAAACTTTAAAAATGGGGTTGCATGTTAAGACTCATGATAACTGGGAAACTGTATTTATGCTGCAGTTTGTGTTCTTTCCCCAGGCTGTTGGAGGTCAGAACAGTCAGACTCATGGGTTTAAGGCTGAGTATTATGCAGTGGGACTGGAGATAGAAGTGTGCAGTGGAGCTGGAAACATGCTGCAAAAGAAACAAATGTATTTGAGAAAATAGAATTTGTGAGACTAGGAATGCAATGGGGAACCATTAGCAGGTGAATCGCCTGTTAGGTCAACTTAGCCTCTGAGTCTCTGGCATACAAAAAGATCATCTGTTACTTGTTACAAGAGCAAACATCTACAGTTCTTTGTGCTTCCTGACTGCAATATAGATTAAAAATGCAGCTGTGTAGCATTAACATGGTGATTCCTCTCTCTGATGGTTTTTGTTAGGGATGCAGTTATTTTGCAACTCATGTACTGTACTATTGCTGAAGAAATAATATTTTTTCACTGCTTGTTATGTAGCATAGGCCTGACCATGGCGTAATCCATTGTCTGACTTAAGAGTGAGTAGACCTAATGAAACACACCTTGCAAATTAGCCCAGTGGCTATTTTCTAAACAAGTCGATATTAACTAGCATCCAACCTATGCTGTAACAGGCTGTGACAATGCTGCAGATTTGGCAAAACTAAGGATCTTGCAGGTCTTTCTGCTTTCATTACACCAAGAATTGAATTCCATCTCAAAACCCGATATTCTTGCAGAACAGATAACTCAGAAGTATTATGAAAGCTTCAGATCCAAAGTACATTGAATCTATGATGTAAATATCTGGAGGCTGCTCTTTGAAAGTTTTGATTTCCGTCTCTCTTCTAAGTTACTGAGTTCTACTCAACACTTCTATTTTCATAACTCATAAAGATGAGTTTCAACTATTGCCTTTAGCAGCCTATTAGTAGGTAGTCTGTTCAATAATAGCTCTGCCCAGTGCAGCGATGAAAAGAAAATATTGGAAGAATTGTCATTACTAACTGGAGATTCCTTCTCTTACTCATCCTTCACATGAGAGCTGGTGACTTGCAAACTTTCACCATCTTCTGTTTTCACAAAAGCAGTTGGCAAGATTAGTACTCAGAATTGCTCAGTCTGAGTTTGGAGGTTCTTCTCTAGGATGGGTAGTCCACAAAGCCTAGGTGAACTGTCAGACTCTCTTTGAAATTGGAGTTTTCCTTTTGTCACGTAAAATTCAGTTAAAGGTCCTTCTTCTGTCAAGCACAGTATTAATGAAATGGGACATCTCCCTGCTGTCTCTACACAAGGCTTGCTCTTCTGCTTAGTGCAAGAAGTGCAGCTTTATGGTGGATCTCAGCCAGTTCTCTGGCTTTGCATCAAAGGCTTGCAAGTGTTATGATGTAAACATCTAGTTGCCTTGGTTTTGATCTACAACATCTTTTACATTGATCATCTGAGCAGATTAATGTCTTCCTTCTAGAACTGACATTCCCAAATGGTTAAAATTTCCCAACAGTTAATTAAAAGCTATTGGTGAAATCTCACCCAGGATCTAGAAACACGTTTACAGCCTCTGAGGAGGACTGGTAGACAAACCTGCCAAGTTCAGTAAGTTTAATAAATATGCTAGCAAGCATATATGACTGTTGTACAGTAATGAGACTTGGGCACTTTTTTTTCTTCAAAATATAGTGTATTTGCAAAAGAAGAAAAAAAAGCATCTTTGACACCTACTCATTAATCTTCACAAAGGTTCAGCTTTGAAGAAAGTTAGGACATGGTGAGATGCAGTGAGGAAAAGCAGACACTAGCACCCTTCCTCTGTTTGTATGATGGCATGAATGTGGCAAGTCTTGGTAACAGCATATAAACCCTCATGTAATGTTGTCCTTTGGACAAGAAATCCTCAAGGACAGCCTTGTGCCTCTGCTGTAGGGCTCTCCTGATAATAATAATATCTTCTAAAAGGATTAGCAGAAAGGATGTCTGGCATCTGTGCTGAGTCTACTAAATGTTGAAGAAGAGGATCTGATTTGAAATATCTTTATTCACACTATCTTATGCATAATGATTTGGAATAAAAAAAATGTAAGTGTTTTAACATACTGAGTAGCTGCCACTGGTGATGAATTGTGTTTACAAGCTACCATTCAACATGATGTGCATAAGTACCTTCTTTGGCTGGCAGTAATCGCGTTCCTCAGTGGGACTATTCCAGTGCTGAAGTTTCTTGCAGAATTGAGGCTGCAGTTGTTTGGCCATTTCACCCGGAAAACTTCTGTAAAAAGGAAACTTTCTTCTCTAGTGGCATTTTCTGGAAAAACATCAAGTTGCAGTATATGTATCATCCTTCAACTATTTGGCTTAGTAAAAATCAATAAGTTTGAATCCTCAACTGGAACAAATAAATCAATTAATAGCCAAAAAAGGGCAAAGTCAATACAAAGCATAAAACAGTGCTGGCCTAATTAAAATGTCCTGTGCACCTCAAAATTACTTATCGTCTAAAACTAGTGAAGTGCAGTTCCCTGTCTGCCATAGGAAGAAAAAAAAAAGTAGACTTCCATCATCTGAAACACCAACTTTAAAATTAGTATCCTTGTTGGTTAAGAAATCTGAGAACATGTAACTACAGCAAGCTTCAGAGGTTACTTTTCCTTAACTGTTCAGCCCAAATCTTGCTGACCTCAGAGGAACTTTCAGGTTGTGTTTCCATGCGTGTGAAGTGTTCCTGAACAATTTTCCTGATATGTCAGCCTTGAGCAAGTTTTCCATTAATTTCAGGCAGTCTTCATTTCCAGCCTGCTGTTTCTCTTCCTTCAGAGTACACTTGTTTAAATGTAGCTTTTACAACAAAACCTTGTTGTTTATATCTTGACTTCCCTATACACATTTTACAATTGATCTAAATGGTGATACAGGATGTGGAGCTGACACTTCCTCACTCCTCTTTGTGTTAGTTGTAAGATACCTTGAGTTTCTATTTCTTCTAACCTTTCAATGAGACTTGTTTATACTAATCTTTTTTGATATTTTAGGGAAGAAGAAAGTAGGGCAAGAAATACAAAGCAAGCAAGTAGTCATGTGGTGATTATCATTGCTATCTACAGGATTGTTATGATGGGATGGTAACAAACAAATAAAAAGATACATAAACATAGCCATGCTATAGAATATATTATTTGTTCTTGTGTTCTTTGTTAGCTGCGAGACTTAATTTTTATATTGCATCTCATGCCTGCTAACGTAAACTGTAGCACTGACAATCCTGTGCATCAGCTCAGCTGGTTTACCTAGTTTTGATTTGGTTTTCCTGAAATACTTAATTATACCGATAGCTTTGGGAAAAGACTCTAATATAGGAGTTCCCTCAGTGTATAAGTTACTTCTATCGGCATGATTATTCTTATTTTGATACAGTATCTTTTCTACTTCGATGCAGTATCTTTTCTACTTTGATGCAGTATCTTTTATACTTTTTTGTTTACAGGAAGATAAACAAATTGCTGCAATTTTCTAACATGGGCAAGAGGTCCATTTGTCAAGTTCTAACGTGTGTGAGCTTCCCAAAAATGTAACGATAGGAGGGCAGCTATTATCAATTGAAATTTGCTAAGCCTCAAAAGGAACTGAAAGCAAGTCAGATGCCAGGTCATAGTTTTTAAACTGGTAGGTTTTCTTTTAAGTTCCTTGTAGCTTCTGTGGTAAGAAAGATTCACCAAGAGAGAAAATAATTAGATACCACTTCACTGAAATGTCTGCCTGGACAAATTTCCACATCCTGTGGTAACATGAGATTTGGAAATCTTCTGATCTAAATAACACTGATGCTGGTTCTTTAAAGTCTTCATTGTGAAGGAAGAGTTTGCGGAAAAGTTGTCCTGCCAGACGAAGTGTAGACTGATGGTTGAGGGCATTCAGAGAGAAGTGAAAAATACAAATTTAAATGCTTGCACTAAATCAAGGATCCCTGATAGGCAGAGACTACATAGCTGACAGTCCTGGAAAGAGTGAGCCTCATTCCTTCCTAGTATTTGATCCACCCTATATTAGGGGTTTGTTGTTGTTGGTTTGTTTTGATTTGCTTTTTTTTAAAGGGTCAAGCAGATGTTTTGGTTTGGTGTTTGTTTGTTGGTTTGTGGTTTGTTGGTTTTTTTTTTGTAAGTGTATGTTGGTAGCCAATATTCCAGTCCCTAACTACGCTAAGGGTGATTTTCTTTTGTACAGTCCAGAAGTTGTACCATATGATTATTCTTTTCTGATGTGATATCACTGGATGTACATGCTAGAGAGATGGACAAACACCCAATTTCCATGAATCACAAAACGTGTTTCTGACAGAAACTTGTTTCACAAAAAAACTCTGATTGAACTTCATTAAGTATAGCAAATCAAGCCCCCCAAAATATCGCTGGCTTTTCTTTTGCAATGTTTTCAGCTTTGGTGGCTCCTTTTACACCAAATAGTGACTTCAGGTTGATAGCTCCATAATTTACAATACATAAAATATGTGATACTGGAATATTTGTGTTATATCATCCTAGTGTATATTCCTGGAATATCTATACTGAATTGACTGTTATTCTGATTAAAGAGAAAAGAAAATTGACTTTTAGGAGTTGAGACCCCGTGAATTTGCATATGATCCAAGGTCACTTAAGGTGATCTGAATTTTTTTCTTTTTTTTTTGGCAATGTTAAGTTATGCAGCTTTGTAATATTTTTTGGTTTTTATTTAAATATTGCAATCCAAATAACCACATCCAGCCACTGGAACTGCTTGGATTAAATCAGAATTTACTGTTCCTCTTGTGGTCTTCAAGTATATTTTGATAAATGATCTATGCCAGCAAGGGAAACTTTGAGGCACAGTGGAAAACAAAAAGCAAACAAACCAAGTAGAAGGTATGCAAGTGAAAATAAATGTTTTGCATTTGGTATTGCAGGCTAAGACGACCACCTGGTCTTTATCTGGTAATATTTTTTACTATCTACTTCGGTTGGCAGGGTTTTCAAGTGGTTTTTTTCTTTTGTTTTTTCTGAACTTGTGTTTTCACAAAACTGGGCAAATGCATTCTGCATATTTGCTAACTGGAAGCAGCATCACAAGGCTTGTCTAAATGGCACAAGAAGAGCAGAGCATTTAGCAGAATATTGGTCCTCTGGCCACCAGCCACTTGATCCCTATATAACACAGGGAGTGCTATGAAGGCTCCCTTTTACAAGCCTTTTTTCCTTAGTTTGGGTACACAAATGTGTGAGCAGGCCTTGGCTAGGATATACCGGTGATACTGCTTCATTCTATTCTTATTAATGCTTGTCTAGCTCCTAAAAGCTCTTTTTCCCCATATATTAAACATGAATATTTATTTTATGACAAAGCTTTTTCTACCTGGTGAACACCTAAGTGTTGCTGTGCAGGACCCTGTGCTCTCACAGCCATACTGTGTCTGCTTGGGCCGGCTTCCAGCCCAGCAAATGCAGCACTCCACAAACTTTGCACCCATCTGAGGAATGGATAAATGCGCTAACCAGAAAATGGCAACATTGATCCTTGCAAAAAGTTGTGAGCTCCGTTAATGCAAAGCTGTAGCATGTGTATTTCTTATCCTGTCTTTAAGTTGAGGGGGTTTCCAAGAATCATTGAGGTATTGTCTCTTTTTGGTATTTATTGAAATGTGTTAATCGTGGGTTCTAGGGGAAGCTTGTTATCCTGGTATGTTTACACATTTTTCCCATTCACTTCCTTCAGAGGCTGCAACTGTATCAATCTAAATGTGTGCTTGCTGAATGGCACGGGAAGTTTCAGTGGGGTGAGACTTTCCTGGCAAGAGCAAGGCTGTGTTGTTTACTTATAGAAATTAGAGTATTGACACTGTTAATAGTGTTTAAAGTAGATAGAGATGCCGCTGGTTCTGTATAAATGTTTATAATTAATTGGAAGTACACTTGAGGAAAACCTAAGCCGATAGGATCATAACCATACGGCTGGTTTGTTGTACTGATTGGCACATTGTGTGTCTAATTGTTTGTTGATCTGGCGTGGCTCACAGATGCATTTAATGATTCCCACTTGGGTTGCCTTGGTTTGCATTGATCTTCCCAGACACATGGGAGGATGAGATGTGAAGGATGTGGTTTAATTAGGCTACAGCTTTATTAATCTAGCTCATCTGGGAGCTCTTCAGCAATAACTTACAAAGTACAGGTCATGATGTCTTGAGTTACTGCCAGCTGGCAGAAGTTAGCTTTTGCCTCCCCAGGCTTTTGCTGGCTACCTACACCCCCATCCTGTGACAGTTAAAGTGCTTGGGATTTCTTAGCATGATAGTGAGTGTTAGACTATGACCTTATTCCCCAGTTTCCAACTCTTTCTCAATGTGGAACCAGGTCTGTCTTGAGAAGTGATCTGTACTGTGTAACTGCTGGAAGGGCACCCTTTATTGATTAGCTTATTTGTCCTGCCCACAGTTTCTAGATTGCTAATAGTTAATAGCTTTTAGAAATTATGTTCCTTGATTGGAGGGGATACCCCCCGTGCTCTGAAATGGCTGAAATCAGACATAATTCTTGTAAGTAATCAATAGTCACTGACTTTTACTGTTGCTTTTCCTGTCCATAATTCACATATCTTCTGATTTTGTAACCTTGTAAAGGGTTGACATAACTTCTACACGGCCGTATTTCAGACCAGTTTATAGTTAGTATTGCAGAAAGGGCCCATGTCTGTCGCAAGTATTTCTGACAGTTGTAGGGGATCTCATACAATATTTTCACCCAGCTATCTGGCTGCTTCTCACTACTGGAAATTTTTTAAAAGGCAGAACTGGCTGCAGTGCAAACTTCTTGTGTCATTCTTCTGCTCCAAGCTGCAGTGGAATGGAATTAGACCTATGAGCCTTCTGTACTCAGCCATAACTGCTCAGCGCTCAAGCCACCTTGTAAGGAGTCCCTGAGGTCCGGGAGAAAACGATAAGCAGAAACAAACATGTGCAGACAGTGGATATGGGATTTCTCTGGTGGCCTAGAGGAAGCACTTCGCCCAACCAGAGGGGACCACCAGACTTAAGGGTTTAGACAGAGGTTTAGGCTGATAAATGAGACTCAAAATGCTTACTGTATTTATACTAGTGATTTGTCTCCCTGGTAGAATTTTATGGCTTGGGTTGCATTTAGGTTTCATTGACAGTGAGCATAAGCTTTGGAGTTCTTTGGAATAATTGTGTTGTGGTCCTAACCATGCCATCTAAATTTCTTTGTTTTACTGGCAGAACTTTTAACATTGCAGTGTAGTTGCATATCCTTCTTTTGCAGCTTTTTCCCTTTGAGGAAAGAATAACCCAGACATTAAAGAAGTTAAGCATGATTTCTGATTGCCCTCTTTCTACAGGACTCATCTGCTGTTGCTCAGTACTGACATAGAGAATGTCAGATCTTTGCTGGTACCTTCCTGTTGTAAGCAGTTGTATTGCAAAAGCTCGTCTAAATCTTTCTGTGTGGGTTTTTCAGCTTGATGGATATGACTCCTCCTGTAGCACCACCAGTTACTTTCTGATGCTGAATTAGTTTGTATTGTTGATCTGGGCATGAGGGAGTAACTCAAGCTGAAGGTTATACGGTCTACATAGCACTGCTGGATGCAGAAGAGCCAGTAATGGCTGAGCACTGCTGCCTGCTTCCCTGCCCTTGTCCCCTGCAGCCATTCTTGTCATCCCAGCAAAGGGAATAATTAAATCCCACTCAATTTTTCCTGTTAATCCTAATATACCCTGCAGCACTGCCTTTGAGGTACGAGGAGGGTGTTTTAGGATCCATTTTCAATATATGCTATGTTATTCCATTTTTCTGGACACAGAGTGATATGTAGAAAACTGATTTTCAGGAAGGTGCAATGTTTTTAATGTGCTATTCTAAATTATTACATACTTCATCTAAGTGTGGCCATTCCTATTTGTTCTGTTTCTTGTAGAAGGACTGCTCTTGGTGACTTTAAAATAGTTTGTATTGAACTGTAGAGTATAAACTTGTATAGCTGGAAAAATATTTTAAAAATATCTTTCATGTTCAGTTCAGAGGCAGGTCTTGGTATGTGCACATTGGAAGGAATATGGATGAAAAGTACACCTGATGTCTGAATATGTCTATAAAGTATATGGAAGAGTGTGGGAATAGATGTTTATGTCTTCATAAACATAAAACGTTTGCCGTTCATTCTTTTATTTGTCCAATGCCAAAAGCAAGCGATTAGACTGGTTCTAGCATTTATGTACTTTTATTATACAAATGTTTAAGAAAATAAATTGGATAACCTGATTATGAAGGGAGTTTAAAACCAGAGTCTTAGTTCTTCTGCTATGCTTCCAAATTCTGTTGTCTCTGTAGCATTGGCTTGATAAAAGAATAATTTGCATGTTAACTTGTTTAGTGCAGTGATGCTGTTTGTTGTAGTATGTATGGCTAATTAGGAATCTGGAATCGTATGAAGCTCATGCCTTGTTTGTTCTCAGCTGGCCTGCGCTTGCATAAACTATTAGAAAATGCTACACAAGCCCAATCCTTTGGAATTAGGTTATAGTTAAGTTGCAAATAATTTAGTCTTTTAGACTCTTTGTGATAAAGTTCTTCAGCTATGAGTTTGCTGGCTGACAAGTCTCCCATTGGAAAGAGAGGGGTGAGTTCCTTTTCTGTGAGTAATTTAAATTACAGGTAAATTAATGCTATGAAAAAAATCATAAAGAAATTCTGCACTGTTTTTACATTTTTTTCATTCTTTGGCTACTTGTATTTCTAAAAGGTCTTACTTTTCAATAACTTAAATAGTAGTGGACCTATGACTGCTGGTGTGTATGTTCGCACTGAGTATCTGAATATTTCAGAAAACTGGATATTTCTGGAGTGCTAATTTTTTTCAGAGGGCACCAATATTATTGCTGATTGTAAGGCAACAGTGAGATATGATGTCTCTCAAAGAATTAACCTTTTTTTTTCTCTGTTACTGTTTTCCCAGTTAATGACGTAATAGTTTAGTGGACAGCTTAGAGCACTAAAAAACAATGTATTTTACCTTTACACCACTTTGCTCCTCTGTGGCCTTTGTTAGCTTTTGTGGTTTTTAAGAGCATCTGCTACAAGTACACACTAAGTCATTGCTAGCTGGAGCAGCCATGTCCCAGTGTGTTTGAATCTATTTTGCCTTGCTCTGGGAATCTCTTTTTCTGTTGTTTTCGGGGAGTGTGCGAGTGTGAGTATCTTTTGGCTCAAGTAACTGTTGCAGTCTGTCACAGAAAGGGGAATGAGGGGCTAGAGAGAAGGTGGAGCAACTTGTCTCAGAGATGTGCAGTAAAAGGACACGAGACACAAGTGTCAGCAAGGGCAATTTCAGTTAGATATCAGGAAAAAGTTCATCACACTGAGGGTGGTCAAACACAGAGACTGCAGCCCAGGGAGTTGTGCAGCCTCCTGCATTCTTGGGGGACTAGATGAGACCCTTGTCCAATCTAATTTCAAAGCCAGCCCTCTTTCATGTAGGCCCTAGAGGCCTCTTCTTGCTGAAGTTATTTAAAGATTCTTAGTCAAGACAGAAGAGGCAAACTCGCCTCTATCACGTTATGAGGATAAATCACCCACAGAGAAAACACACTTGTAATGTGTGAAGCTGGAATCAGCCCCATCTGTGCTGCGCTCACCGTTCTCTATTGCCTTAGTGCTGCTGTGCTAGACCTCGGGGGATAAGGATTTGATGACAACTGATTTATTTTGGAGCATAGATTATGTCTGTCTCTTAGCCAATGTATGGTACTGCTTGTGCATAATCATAATGTCCAAATTCAAGCAGTCTCCTCTCTCATTTTGAACTGATGCCTCAAAACTATTAATAGAATTTCCAGCTAATATTTTATTCAATAAACTAATCTAGAAGACAATTGTAAGATACAAATAAAATATCTTATGATTAACCTTCATTGGACCACATTTCAGACATCTGACTGTAGTAGCTCATTTCAGTTTTTGCGAAGAAAATCAGACTTAGAAATGGATTTTCAACTATAAGCACTGATGTCTTATCTAGAGATTTGCATTGCCATGGAGGGGGAAAAAATAGTAATTTTCTTCTCTTAGGTGGTTTTGTGGTTTGTTAGTTGTTTTGGTTTGGTTTTTTTTATTGAAATTAATTTTTTTTTTTTTTGTCAGAGAACCTAAAGCTTGTGAATTCCTGTATTATTCACAGTAGGACTATTTACATAGTAAGGAATATTTTTGAATAGTGGGGTTTTTCAAAAGTACCAGAATAAAAACTTTAGATTATTAGCCTTTTAGTCTTCTAGAATACGCTATTTTTTAAAAAGGCACTGAAAATACTCTTTGTGCATCTGCACTAAATTCCAAGCAAGTCTGTGCTTTTATTGATGATCTTCTAATGTAAAAGTAGTCTTGAGACTAACAAATGATTGAAAATAGACTGTACTAAGTAATCTATAAGTATTTTGAAGTATTTAACTTATGTGTGGGAATGTTTCTATTAAAATTAGAAGCTCTTTTTGGCTAACTTGATGCTGAAAGTAACATTTGTGCATCAAGAAAATGCTTGGATGTTGAAAACATGGATGCTGATTTTTTTGCAATTGTCTACGTACGCGTAGAAACTTGCCCTTACTAGGACCTGATCAGGAAGCAGTGGGGCTCAGTGCAGGCATTTTAGGATGCATGAAACAGATGAAAGAATCCACACCCAGATTTCCATCTGTCTGGAGACCAAGGACAAAAGTCTCATCATTACCTTAAATCTAAAGTGGTAACAAAAATAGAACAAATTGGTTCAGGAGACAGAGAGATGTATGTCTGGCTAAGGGACAGAGTGGAGGGGATTATAGAAGGACCCATGAGAACATACCTAAAACAAGCTTGGGAAACTGAAACAGACATTATTTGGTCTCCAGCTGTACACACTACATGACTGAGCAATTAACCATCATTCACTGACTTTTACAGATTTCAAGTAAAGCAGGATGTATTTTTAGCTAAAAAGCAGTAAGATAGTTGATGATAGCAGCAGACTGACTGTGTGCGTGTAAGCATAATTTAGGGAAATCCATTTTTCAGAAAATGGAAGCAATTGTCTTAGCTCAGCGTAGCTTTGTTTTTAGCATACCTAGATATTTTCTGCTTATGTGCCTTGGAATAAATCTAATCCAAAATTTAGGCTTAATTAAAAAGGAAAAAAAGCAGTCTAGTAGCAGTATTTGTTTGGGTCATGTAGTAGCAAGCTATCCTCTGATAACTTAATCTTGGCTTGTTCATGCTGAAAAAGTCTTTAGGCTTGGTCTTTATCTATAAAGTCATTCCCCGGTTTAGCATTTTACCTTCTTTAAAGTCTCAGATTCTGTTAATGAGTCTTAAACTCAAATTCAATTCTGTATTGAAAGTCAAACTTTGATGTTGAAAAGATAAGTGGTAAAATCTGGGGATTTAATTCAAGCCTAACCCTCCTGAAAACTGTTAAGCCTGTCTAGAGCTGTATGACCACAGCAGGACAGGCAATAAAAGAATGTCACAGAAATGTGAATAATAAACCTAAAATGTTCCAGAGTTACAGTAATGTTTTACAGTTACAATTTGTACTTTCATGTTAGAGAGCTCAGAAAGCCATACAGTTCTATTAAATGGTATGAGTTTTCTCCTTTGGAAGGATTTGTAGAAGGAAATTCTTCAATTATTAAATTCGGCTCAAAAGATTTAGTCCAAGATTTATTTAGTAATTAAATGTGACAACTTGAATTGACATTTCAAATCTCAGCTGCAGAGGGTTTTGATAATGCAGTATAGAAAGTTCTTGAAAACTTGTAGCTAAAGGTATTACTTTTGCCATCCATATAACATTTCCCAACAGTACTCCTCTTCATTCAGGGTTCTGTTTGTTTATGGTATAGTCTCTGAATGGTAGCTATTTATTCTGGTGCAATTCTCTTGTACACATACAGCAAGAATATTAAAAAAATACTAAGAATCTCTTCTTTGCATTTGCCTTGCCCCAGGAGAGATGTTACTTTCATTCTGTGTGTCACTGTTTATACCACCATTTGTTTATGCTACAAATAACTTCTAGTATCAGGTTCTACTAAGTCCTGCTAAAATACCTGTTGCTCAGCTCCGATGAAAAAGCCATAATCAGTACTTTAAAATGTGTCCTCAGCTTTTATCTTGAAGAAAATGGGAGGCAGGTGGCAAATGGGAGAGAACCAGATCTCTTCTATAGCTGATCTGTAGAGTGAATGTAGGCTGGTTAATAGTGTTGGATGGGAATGGATGGTAGGGAATGTCACAGTTGTGGAGAGAGAGGGGTAGATGGAATTTCCAGCAGTGCTGAATTCTGAGCGAGAAAGTTTAGATCTGATCAGTTAGATCGTTCCTAAAATGATAGCACTCCATTCTGTTGTTCTAATGTTCTATTAAAAAAAAAAAAAAAGTAATGGATCTATGGAATCCAATTGGAAGTAGAAACATCCAGACCCTGGGCATGTGAGCAGGTATGGGAGAGATTTCTCAGGGCAGCAGCCAGCTCCAGCTCTACTCTGATGTGTTGGGAGGCAACAGGACAGGAAACTGTGGGCCTGAGACATGGGCTTTGGTCAGCAATTAACTAAGAATGTAGTTAAGCTGTGTTTAGGGAAAGGATGATGTTAGTAATGTCAGGAAGGGATCTTTCCATTTGTGCAGGTGTTCAGGATCCTGATGGTTGGATGATTTTGCTTGTGAGGTATGAATCCTTACATAAGGAAGAGAGTCGACATGTGATCCACCATTAAGTTAAATAGTATGGGTTATCCAATGAAGAGGTTGTTCCCAAAGGGTGTGGAAGGGAATGCTCACGTCTGTATTTTTCCAAGGCCTTCGTTACTACGTGAAAGTCTCCCAAGGGACTGATTGATTGACACTTTTTTTTTTTTGTAACTCAGCCCAGGAAAGGGAGAGGATCAGGGCGGCTGTTTGTCTGTTGCTGCCAGCTCTTAAGGCATCTCTTCTTAAAATCTATGGTAGTAATCTACCAGCTTTTTTTTAAAAAAAAAAAATCCAAAATCTCTTGTCTCCTGCCTGAAGACTAGATTTCTTTCTACTGCAGATGTGTTTTTCCTTGTATGATAAAACTCTTGTAACCTTGTCAAAGGATTGAATTAGCACCTGAGTCAAGAGTGGACTGGTAACTGGTGGAGGTACTCTTCTCATAGGTTGAAGCTCTGGGCTGGCCCTACCAGCAGTGATTCCAGCTGGCTGTACAAACAGTTGACACCTTCATTTCTGTGCCTGTTCTCTGCTTTTGGAAGAGATGAATCACATGTAGGAAGAGGTGGTAGGTTACCTTGCTACTTGCTGTAAAAGTAAACATCTTTGCAGAGAGCTGTCATAGACCTCACAAGAGATATTTTATTGAGAAGAATTAAATAGAAAATAGCTCTAAGAAAATAAGTGATGTTTTTTGTTGTTAAATTAGTTTTATTCATTTAATATTCAATATTTACAACAATGATTTAAAACAGCTGAACTCATCGGGTACCCTGAGATTTCAGTCTTTTTAAATGTTCATCTGTTGGACTGGTGTGTTATCCCAAGACTTACTTCCAAAGCAATGTGCTGGAATACTTCGTTTGCAGCAACTAGATGTATGCTTTATGTATTAATTCTAACAGCACACCATTAGCCTAAACTTAGGCACTGCACTTGCCTCCTTTGCAAGTGTAGCATGAAGAATTGAACGTGTTCTGTTGTATCCATTCTTTATTGGAATGCCATCAGATATTGGGTCCCGTAGGTTTTAATGAGTGCTAGCAGCAGACGTATATGTAACTTCATGACAGATTAAGCATCCTATTTAATTTCAACTATCTCAAAGTTCTTGTGTAAATGAATATAGAGGAGACAAATGATGTCATTTAATGTTAGTCACTTTTGTGGTTACCTAAGCTACCACAGGGCAAGAAAACTTGTTTCAGAGGAAAGAAAACCCTGGGGTGGTAATGAGAAGAAACGCAGTGATTAATCAGCTCTGTGCTGCTGTGGCCTGCTGGGGTGGAAGATGCTGCTCTGTGCCATAGCTTTCTAGGCATCTGGTGGCAGGAGCACCGATGGCTGTTCTGTCCTGGGTGTTCAGTTTGCTTCCGTGCTTTTGTTTATTTTAACTCAAAATATTCTTATACAGATTCTTCTGCCATTGCACACTGTGACAAGAATTTTGCTTCTGGAATTGTTGTGACATGCTAATGAAGCAGAGGACAGTACAAGTAGATTGAAGTACACATATAATGCCTTAATGCGGAGAAGTGAAAGTGGATTCAATGCCATTTTAGAGTTTCTGCGTAGATGGGTATATTTCTAGAGGATTCTTTCATGTGGATAGAATGATCCAAGCTGAAGCTGGTTTTAAATAATAAGTACATACTCCTTTCAAATGCTGCAATGAACACACTAGGGAGCAATACCACACTATTAGCCTCGGAGCCTGCAGAGAAACAGTTCTGTCACACCCTACCTGGCAGTTTGGACAGTAATTCCAGGACAGAAGGGAAAACTTTTTCTACTGCACTCTGTGAATTCTATTTCTTAATCCTGAGTTAAGGCGAAACAAATGCCTAACATAGCAAATACCTAAATGTAGAGGAAATTATAGGGTTAAGTGTCTACTCGTGCTGGTTTTATGAGGCTTTAGTTTTGTTGGCTTGCTTAATGTTCCCTGGTCATGTATAGTGTCTCTGGGCCCAACTGCTGTTTCATATAAGCTAGAGTTGAGAAACTTTTATATCTTAGCTCAGTTTTAACCCTGTGTGTTTCACCTATCTTAGTCCTTCAGTTTCCCCTGGGGTTTTGTTATATTGCACTAGAAATTCTGGTTATCTGACAGTTTCTCTCAGGATGAAAAAGTCTGAGCACTTGTCTCTTTAAGTGGCAAGTCTATATTTGTTCAGCTTGCTTCTTGAGAAACTTGAGCCCTCATTTCATGCAATTATGTAGGAGAAGAATTTGAAGTGCTGGAATAATAAAAGGTGGAAACGTGATGATACAAAGTGTGCTGTTTGGAGACTGAGCAAGCATGATGTGATATCACAATGAATTTGGAGTCCAAACGGACACAATCTGGGGAGAGTCACAGAAATTATCAGACATCTGGGAAAAATAATTGATAAAGAAACATTGAGAGTTATAATTATGTGCCTTCGCTTTGTTCTTTTTAGTTTCATGAATTTTTATAAATATGCTAAAGTGATTACACAAAGAAGGGATAAACTTCTGTCTCCCTTCTTTAGACACAGGAGATAATGTAGGCTTAACTGTGGTGCACTAGGAAAGATTCCTTGGGATGGAGCAGAGCCTTTGCCTGTCTGGAAGTTTTTAAGACTGAGTTAGACTAGGATGTTTCAGGAACACAGCAGACCTGGTGACACTGTGCTATTCGCTGCCTCTGAGCAGCTGCGTTCAAAAGAGATGGATGAAAACAGTAAGAGGGTGGGAGAGGGCTGCTGGAGGTGATGGGCGTGGTGGTGGAAACTCCAGAGTGTGTAGCTAGTGATGGCAGGCTGGGTACCACAGCAGGGTGGCACCGTCTTGTCCAGGGCATGCCTCCTGCCTGTGTATTCCTTGGGAAAGAAGGCATGGGTAGGAAAAATCCCCAAAGAGCCCTTGGGCTGGCTGGGGCTTTGGGCTGCTATGGAAATCAGAAAGAGATACAAAGCTTTTAACAACATCTGAGATTTCAATTTCAGATTCCTGCTTGGCCTCACTCTTTAAATAGTACTGCAATAGTACTGCACTTTCTTTCAAAACAAACAAACAAAAACCAAACCCCGCAAAACCAAATAAAAAACCTGTACGACAACTCCACAGTTTTCAACTCAGTCTTTTTTTTGGTTTGGGTAATCTTGTTTCTTTAAAGTACCCTGAAACATGGGACTCTCAAATCTGAATACAAATACTGCTGTTTGTAATGGTAAGATGTGACAGTTCCTCCAGTGTGCCTTTAACTAGAGTCAACCTTTAAAGCCCCAGCCTAACCTTTCTGATTTTGCACAATAACGTAGTGATTTTAATTTTATTGTTATTTTTTAATGGATGTTTTGGTTTGTTTCTTCATACTTTTCACAGGCAGTAAATTGATGCTGGTGCCTGATATGCTGAATGCAGGAAAGAGGCTGGGGGCTGGAAAGTCTGATTAATTAAAATATGTGAGAATACTGTAACCTGTGAAAGACAGTATTTGGTGATGGTATTTACATCAGCAACAGTAGCATAGATCTATTTTATGTATACAAGCTTCTATTCTTGTCCATTTATGTCTATGTTGTAAAATCATGTAAGAATTCATTAACTTGCTTTCTGTCAGGTTGATATGTTACTTTTTGACCTGAGTTGTGTGTTTGGAATTGTAGTGCTTGAATTACAGCCTCAAAGACTGCAGGCTCAACAGTAGTCATTTTCTGAAGTGCTTTAGAGAAGCATTCCACATTGTTCATACAGCTTAATTGTTTTAAATTTGTGTAATTCAGAGCTTTTTTTTTTTTCCTCTGGTGAAAGTTCAAAATGCAGTGTGGGCTTTTTTTTGTGGTGGTAGGTAGTGTTATTGATTACTTTTAAACACGGAAATGAACCCGATGCTAACATACTCTTTTTTTTATGCATAGTTGTTCATGTGGTAAAAATGCTGTGTATAGTAGATTTTTGTTTTATATTTATTATAAATCAGGGACTTGAGTCAACATTTGCTAAAATGACTAAAAATTAAATGAAAATGCCCAAGAAAAAATAACTGAAAAAAAAGACAGAAAACTGCTTAATTAGTGCAGCACATTAGCATCTTAAATTTTTTAAATTAAGACTGTCAAATATCATCTTAGCAGCGCCAGTGTGTGTGGGGTGCAGGGGAGAGGGCCCTAAGGCAATTGTTTTGTCCCAACAATTTTGCCCCAAAGTTATTTTAGGCAGGTAGGTAGTAGTAATTAATTACATGTGAACTTACGGAGGAACGAAAACAAAGCAAGCTTTCTGTAATAGGTGTCTTATGTGTATCAATTAATATGAAGATATTAATATGTATTGAGTAGTTACTTTGTTTACTGTCTTTGTCAAGTGAATATGATTTGCCTGTTCAATAATTCACTAAACCAATGACGCAAGTTGATAGGAAATGTATGAGGTTCCATTAGACCATGTATCATCAGGAGAGAAAAGAATAAGCATTCAGTGAATAAATAGCAACAAATTTATGACAGCATCCAGACAGCTGCTGTTGTGCTTCTGGTCTTCTCCAGATGTGAGAGTACCATAAGCAAGCATTTTTCTCATTCATAATTATTCATCTAAGTACAAATTAGTTGCAATAACTATCTGCTGTAAAAACTACTATAATTATTGCCAAAAATGGAATAAATGTTTCAGAAAGCAAAGCTCTGAACTGGAACAAAAGCTAGCGTAAATGTTTTTTGTCAGATTTTGTTCTTGCTTACGTAAGAGCAACTCCAGTGAAGTTGAAGAAGTTAATATGAGGCTTACTGACAGCTGGAATTAGTTATGCAGATGTAGCTGATGACTGGCTTAAAATCAATAATGAAGTAATAACTTATTTATATGGAAACAGTTGATATTGGTACTGCAAATGTTCATTGCTAATGGAAAGAATGAGTTAAGTCTGACATTTTTATGTTCAAGGTAAGAAGGGACGATTACTTTAGATGGTGCTGACTAGACTGGGTAGTGATGGGTTTGATTCTTGAAGTTTGACCGTCAAAATGTCTGAATGAAGATCAAGACTGCAAATACCTGGGAAAGTGAGGGTGCAAAGTATTGGTGTAAAAATATAAAAGCTAATCTTATAAAAGTCTTGGCTTTTCTGCATGCTATACAGACCAGGTTGAAATGCACTGCACAGCACTCTTGTCTTCCAGCTCATTTTAAGTTCTCTTCAAGGCTTGATTTCTGTAAATTACTGTTACAGATGTAAGTTTAGGTTCTTATTTTGTTTTATTCTTGTAGGTTCTTCAATAGCAGAGACCCATTCCGAAATGAAATGTCTAGGATTGATACTTATGGTATTTTAGGTTTTGTTTTTGCATGCTTTCCAGTTTTTGTCTTTTTATCTTTTGATATTTTCCTTGTTGACATTCTAACAAAACCTACTGATGTTTCTATAATCAACTGGGTTACTGCATTGAAGATGATTTCTGATAGTGTTTAATTGCTGCAAAATTTTGGGTAGGTTTTCTGATTAAACTCTCATCTTACTTTGTATCTGAGCTTCCTACATCAGACATCTGCTTTGTCAGGTCTGAGTAGGCTCATCTGGAAACAGGCAAATGAGCAGAGAAATGAGGATTAAGACAAAAATCTGGAGCAAATTGCACCATGGCAGCCTTGCCACCTACAAGCTTGGGTTCAACTGAGGACTTAATTTTTTCCTGACATAATTTCCCAGTAATCATGTAATACAAGGTTGGAAGAGGCCTGAAGTCAGGAGCAACAACCTGATGTCATCTTTAACCAGTACTTACCTCATGTCTTCTTAACTTCTAACTCTGAAGCCTCCTAGCCCATCTGTTCCAATGTTTCACTGTCCTTGCAGCTTCCTTATGCAGGACATAAGTCATCTTTGCACCAGTTTAATTTCCTCCTCCCAGTAGAGGTCTTAGAAAACAGTTTACTGCCCCTCTTCTCTGCTGGGGTCCTTTATGTGTTTTAAGCATAATACTCATCTCCTCTTGTTTGCTTATTTCTGTGTTCAGCTCTTTCACTTTTTCCTTGTGTGCCACCTTATTGCTCTCTTCTAGTTTTTGTTGGTTTTTTTTTTTTTTAGTTTAGTTCCTGTCTTTTTAGCTTTTTTCCAGAAACTGAGCTGACTAGCTCCTCCTAGGAGATGACTTCCACAGGTGGTTGGAACTAAAGAGTGACTACAGGAAAGGGATGTGTCCAACCCATGGAGTTACTTGTGTTGTGAACATTCTTACAGTGGGTGCAAAGGCATTAATTTATTATTAATTTGAAATTCTTCAAGCTTTCACCAGCTTGTTTTTGGTTTTGTTCAGGTTGGTTTTAATAATAATAAAAACATATGTATAGATGCATCACGTGAAACATAATGCAAAACCAAGAGGTAAACTTTGATGTGCTTGTTCCTAGTAAGATAACTCTTTTGCAAATTATCTTTTAAGTCACAGTGTGAGATTTTGTGATAAAACTTCCACCAAGAAACTCCATGACACGAAGGTCCAGTTTTGAAGTTGTAACTAAAAACTGCTCAGAACAGCACTTTTGCTACAGTGCCAAAAAAGCAAGATACACAAAACAGAACAGTGGAAAAACTTCTCAGATACTCACTCGTAGGTCTAATGAGCTCAAAACATAGTGTATAGGCAAAGCCAAACTTTGTTTTCAGTGCAGGCTGTGGCTGAAGTTTATGGGTGCATTATGCAGAACTTAGTGATAGATATGTAGGGCATTACGTCTTTCTGTTAACAGCGTTGCATTTACTCTGTGCCGTTAAATCAGTACCTTGCATTTTGAGTAATGCTCAGAAGAATTGTAGCTGCCTCTACTTCTTCTTGAAGAGTTTCTGTGGGAAAAACTGACTGTGGGTTAGTTGGATTACAAAGACAAATATGTTGGCCAATGTCATTCATGTAGACCAATGCTTTCTGGAAAACAAAGAGTGCACAAATGTTCCTCGAAACAGTGCGCAACAAGGAGACAGTCTTTTGGCAGTGATGCAATGAGCTATTAAAAGGAATCATTGTACCTGAGGTGTGGAAATTTATGGCATCCCTTTGTACAGGCAATCTAAATGTTAATTGGTAACTATAACAGTTTCCATTTTTAATATCTTCAAGTTTAGCATTAGCTATTTTTTTCTTTATGTGCTTTGCTGTTTTAGTGACTTTGGTTTATGATGACATGTCTTGAATGTGAAGTTCCACAGTATCTTAGTCTCTTAAAGCACAAAAGCAATAAACTTGCCAAACTATCAACTAAACTCAGTGCAGGCACAGAGCATAACATTATCCGTCATTTGTAATACCTGAAAATGGCCATTTGTCCAAAGCTCCCAGGTGTACTTGCTATTTTTAAGATCCAAACTAAATGCCACAAGCCTGGAGCTTTTTTATTTTTATTTTTTTTTCCTTCACACCTTCATCTCTTAATTGCTTTTAGTTTCTTTCAAATTGCCTCTGCAGGACATAGTTACAGCTCCACAACTATGATACAGGTTCTGAGCCTCTTATGTTCAAGAGGCAGTGACTGGCCCCAGACCAGCAGTTAGAGCCAGTCTGCGTGACGTTACAGTCTAGTTACAGAGACAGCCCGAGGGGCCTTAGGGTGATGCAGCGTTGCATTTCAGGGGAGGGCAGGAGAATAAATTAATGGTGATGAAGAACAAGGTGAAGACGTTAAGGATATTAAGTGGTGTTAAGGATAGTTTAGTGATAAAAAAACTGAGGGCTGAATTTTTTTCAAGTCTCACATTAAAAACTGGGTCAGATTGTGTTTAGAATCATAGCATCATAGAATCATTTAGATTGGAAAAGACCTTTAAAAGTTATTGGGTCAAACCATTCACCTAACTCTAGCAAGTCCACTGCTAAACCATGTTTCTAAGCACCATATCTACGCAACTTTAAAGTACATCCAGGGATGGTGATTCGGCTGCTTCCCCAGGTAGCCTGTTCCAGTGCTTGAGAATGCTTTCAGTGAAGAAATTTTTCCTAATATGCAACCGAAACCTCCCCTGGTGCAACTTTTAGGCAATTTCCTCTTGTCCTATCACTTGTTACTTGGGAGAATAGACCAAGAACAAGTTCTCTGTTTCTCAGGGAATAGGATGCTGCAGTATTTGAGATATGAAGTAAAAGAATCATAAGGATTTTGCTAGCAAGGAAAGACGAGAGAGACCCTCTCAGAGGTGGTGTTATAGAAGCCTTAGATGTAGTGGAGATATGTGGGATCTGCAAAGTTGCTTGTGTCAGAGGCTGCAATGTCAGACAGCTGGTGATGATTTTGGAAAGCCAGGGAAGATTTGGTGAATGAGAAAGATACTAGAGATATGGTAACTGTGTTTAGGCTTAGTAATAGATATGCTGGTTAAATGTAGGATGAGGAGGGTGTGAGTTTGGGAGGGACTGTGGGAAGAGGTGTAGAAGCACTTCTGGAAAGTACCTTTAGGAAGGAATTGCAGGTAAGGTCAAAAAGTGACTAAAATCTAAATGAAGAGTTAAGTCCTTTATCCCAGTTCTCTCAGTGTTAGGGGAATCTTTCATTAACTGCAGAGCTATTACGAACTCTCGAGTGTCATTCCAGAGTTGATAACCAGTGGCACAGCAGTGACCAGTGAACTGACAGACCTGCTCTGCCTTCACTGGTTTTCTCTTTGGTTTTGGGTTGTTTTGTTTTGTTGGGAGACTGATATCTTACGTGACAGTACTTGAACCTCTCACTGTTAGAGAAAACTGAAACTGATTGTGTCACTCCACGCACTTCTCCAACTCCATTCTGGCGAGTGCACGCTCTCAGGGATGTGTTCTCACACACAGTGCTGTGTACAGGCAGCAGCCACTGTCCCCAGGACAGGGGCCAGGTGTGTGCTGTGCTGCAGCACAGGTATCTCCATGCCTGGAAGTAATCCAGTTTCACTGGCTGAGTTGTCAGCAGCTGGAGATTATTCCAAAAAAACTCTGCATCTCCAAACTCGAGCTGCTTGTTGCCTGGTGTTAAAACATATGGAAGTGGTTTATTGCCTATCTAGCTCCTAGACAGAAACAAAAAGCCAAACTACTCTTCACTGAGGTTTTCCTATGAAACCTCTGTCTGCTTTGCGTTCTCTAAGAGGAGGAAGCTAATTCTGTCGATCTGCATATCACTTTAGATTTTTCTTTTCCCCCATCCTTCAGCATCTTCTGTTAGCCTGTGAGCTACACAGACTCTCTGGCCTCCATAAGCTGAAGCGAAATGGCCACATGTAATCGGAAAAAGTGGAATCTTAAAATTAACTGAATTTATGTGTGTCTTATTAAAAAGGCATGTCTGATAACAAAACCAATGTGTCTTAGCATTGATTTATGTTTGCAATGTGTTGGGAGTGTAATGTTGCTTCATTTGAATATTTTTGACCAAGGAGAAGCAGCAGCAGGAAAATGTAAGGCTGCATTTATGTTTTGCAGCCTGTGTTCCTTTTCATTTGAAGTTATCAGTTCTGGCATTTATTTTTATTTTCAGAAAAGAGAAAAAGACAGGCCTGGGGACAATTTATTAACTCAGTTCTGTCCTTTTTTAAAATGTAAGACATTGAGCTAAAGTAAACTGCCTCCTGAAGGAAGCCTCTGTAACAACTACCACCACAACAGGGCTGGTTTTGGTCTTCCAGCTCCCATCCCATTATCGCCTGGGTGCTGTTCTTGCTGGGAGGGGAATGCAATGAGAGCTCAGCATCAGAGAACCACTATGAGAAACTGGCAGTGTCTTCTGCAGGAAAACTTGAGTTGCATGTTTCCAGGTGTACACACTGGAAAATCCTCTCTTGCATGGGGATTGCCCAGGATTTTTGAAGGGCAGCAGTGCTGTGGAGTGGATAACATCTCCCGGGGGAAGCCTGGTTTATAGACATAATAAAATTCAATCTCAAACAACTAAACCATAGGAAAACTTCATCAGCACGCCAGCTTTCATTACTCCTGTTTTTAAACAATGCACTGACAAGTTATGGGCATGTGTCTCCTAGTAATACTAAAATTAAGTTTCTTTTTTTTCTCCATCAAGTTTAAGCCCTGCCAAGTGCTGTGTGAGCAAGGTGTGTGGCTGCACATAGCTTGAGGATAACTGTATTTCCTTGAGTGGCTATTTCAGTAACTGCTTCTGTATATGGGATGTCTAAACAGACAGAGAAGGCAGGTGGCTGATTAGAATTAATTACCTGAGGACTCAGAATCTGTTGTGTTGAGCCTGAATTAGTATTACTTGTGTTACATTTCTTCCTGAACCTAGACTCAGAACAAGTGCTGTTATAGCTGTCTCCATGCTTCTGAGGAGATACACAAAATCTTTTTTCATTTATCAGTACTAGGATCTTTGAAACTAGTCACTAAAAAATTTGTTTTCATAAGTATCATCTCTTTCTAGTCTGTTTTGTGAAAATGAGATTGAGATATTCCAGAACTAATTTAGTGGAATTTTTCTGATTTTTTTTTTTTTAATATTTTATTTTTCCCCAATTTGGAGCCTGTAAACACATAGTCGTTATGGAGGTGAAGACTTTCTCCCAGGCCACAGATGGTTCAGTTTTGTTTGCTGGATTTGGGGGATGGATTAAGATAAGTGGTAAGGGAAAAGGGGAGAGAAGGTCTCTGACTTCTGAAATTTTATCCTAGATCTGGGAAATCAATGCACTCATAGTCCTTGACAAGTCAGCATTTTCTAAAGCAAAAACATTTAGGAAAATTCAATATCAGTTCAGTGTGAGGTTACAGATGGCATGTTAAAGTTCAAGGTAAATATTTTGCTGTCACTGCATAAATTCTATATCCTCTTACTTTTTTTTTTTTTGCTTTAGCACTGGTCAAATTTGCACAAAAATGGGATCTTCTGTTTCTTTGTATTTCAGTTAATCCTCAGCATGATATTTATACTGTTTGCATCTGTTATGTGATTGCTGTGGAAATTGGCAAAATATATAAGGTTGTAACTTCAGAAGGAGTATATGGACTCCAAAAACATCTAAATAAATCCTATGTTTTATGTAAATGTTTGTATTAGTCAAAGTAAAATAAAAGAAAGCAGAGAACGAGGACATCAGGTTTGTTGGGTTTTTTTTCCTTTCTCAACATGAACATTGTTCCCATTGGGGTTTCTTCTTTTCTTTAAGCTGTGAACATGACTGAATATAAACTATCTTCTCATTGCAATCAGAAGCATAAGTTTTAGTTTCATTTCTACCTGCTTAAATCAAATTTTCTTCTTTTCTCTTGTTATGCAAGTAGGAACAGGAAAAGTGTTTAGCCTGCAATGTGCACGGTGTGAGCATCTTGACTTCAGTCCCAGATATATATAACAAAACAAAATTACAAAATTAGGAGTAGTATTACATACTAGAGTGTATCAAAGAGAGTCAAGTAATAATGCCTTAAATTGAATTAAGTTATTGATGTTTTGATATTAAGTAATTTCTGTATGACTGGTAACTTTGTTCAGTGCTGTGTCCTCTTTCTGCATGACACTTTGCAAATAAGTGTAATGATTCATTTTTTTATTGAACAATCATGTACTCTTTGAAAAAGTGCTAACCAATACCTGTTCTTATATGTTCAGGTTCACATTGAAAACAAATGTTGACCTTCATAAAGAAACAAACAAAAATCTAAGCTTCAATAACTTGTCTAAACTTCTTGTGTTTGGTTACTGCTTGATGTGAGTTACAGATGCTTTCTATAAAAAAGGGAAATACTGGGATCTAAGTGTCCCACATAAAGCAATAGCATAAAGATTAATTTTTTACAGATCTTTTCAGCTGTATGCCTTACAAATGGAAAAGAATTGGCCTTGAGAATTGAGAGATAAAAAAATGTATATATTGGAGTCTTCATGCAAGATTAAAAAAAAAAAAAAAAAATCAGCAACCACTGTGCCGATCGCTTCTTAGACATGCTGTGTTGATTCTGGTTTTTAAAGGTAAATTTATTTAGTCCTCAGGTGCCTGGAAAAGCATACCTACAGCAGCTTGTATGTATTCTCTGCACTTCTCTGGGAGTGCGCATCCTTCTGCGCTGACTGGAGACTTATTGAAGGAAATACATAAAAGTGCAGGTTTAAAAAACTGAAGTTTTTTGAGGGTTCAAGGACTGCAGGCACTGCCACACCAACATGGAAAAGACCCTTAAAAGCAGTAACAGCCATTTTGATTGGGTACTTGTTTGGGGTGTTTAATTCAGTTATTATGCATGTCTTTTGCAGCAGTCTGCCAAACAGCACTTTACTTGGCCATAATTCTGCAGTTCTCACTTTTGCCATATTTGACCCCCAGCTCCCAATTGCGTTATTGTTTTTCCTTGGCCTCACATAATGCACTTGCTTCTACTTTGGTGTTAAGATTGATTAGGAGTGTTTTAGAGGTGGTTTTTTTTTTTTTCTCTGACTATATTGCAAGGTTGGGTTGGGGGGGGTGGGTGTTGTTGCTGTTTGTTTATTTGTTCTTTTACCTTATAGCTGCTTTTTATTCTCAATTTTTCTACTTTTTGAATTTAAATTTAACGTGATGCCAAGTTTTGCATAGCCACTTTTGTTTCCTTCATACTCATAGAAGTAAAGGAGTACTATTGCACTGATTAGGCCTGGTTTACGTGTAACTGCACTTCAGGAAGGGTAGTTACATATTAAAAACATACATTTATATGGTCTGCTTATGCAAATATAGATGCCTTCTGTGTACTTTCAGCTTACCCGCAGATTAGACTGCTATCTTGAAAAATCCACACATGTTTTCTTCTGGTGTTGTTTTTAATCTATTTCTGTTACATAAACATGAGCATCATTTTATATCCATCTGTTTATGGGCTCACAATCATAAGTTGTATACAGTGCTTAAATATTCAACTGGCTGCACTTCTGTGTCTATATGATTGGTGAAGAATTTTCCTGTGGTTGTCTTGGTCCTTCCTTTGGGTAGATTTGAGGCACTAGTAAAAACTTAGTGCTCTTGTGTGTGTTCTCAAATGCTAGTGGCACCTTTTCTCTTTTGCAATATCAGCTACTCTCCTCCCTTGGCCTTGAGGACTAGATAAGGGGTTTGCAGATTTTCTCCAATGCTAATGAAGCTTGTTTTTTGCCAGTATATTTTAAGAAGCCACAGGAAGTGTTCTCACCCTGAGGGCAGTATTTTTTGTCTTTTTTGTTTTTTTTTTTCTTATGCTTAGGGCCTGGACCTCTTAGCCATTACTGAAGCTCAGTCAAGGCCTCTTGGCTCCTCCTTATTTGCAAAGCACCTTTGCAGAGCAATGTATAGGGACATGGCTGTTTTAAAAAAAAAGGAAGGGGGGAAGGTATAAAAAAATTCCTCTAGGGAAGGTATAGAGAAGAAATACTTGCAAATTATCACATAATGCAAAGCTTGCTTCTCATTTTTTGTTTGCTTGCTTTGTTTGTTTTTTGTTGTTCTGTGGTTTTGTTGTTGTGGTGGCTTTTGTTTGCTTTTTGTTTTGGGGGGTTTGTTTGGGTGTTTTTTTAATGGGAAATGTAAAGGAAGCCAATTCTTTTATATGTCATCAATCTGCACAAAAATAAACTTTCAAGAAAGTATGTCTGACCTGAATCAGAAGTTGCAGAGTTTGTGTAGGCCTGTAAATTGCAGAAGTAATCTTTGAACTGCTCTCAAAGGTCTGCTTCTCTGACCCACACCACTCAGAACATGGCATCCACAGGGATATTTTTTACTACTATGGAGAGAGCAAAACAGCATTTGAAAGCACCTAGAAACATTTCAAACAGATGTATTGTTAAACAGGAACAACACTTGTTATTTTGGTTGGGAGCTGGCTTTATTTAAAAGTGGGGAAGAATGACAATTTATATTTCAAGCTTTAGCCTTGTGCAATTTCAAATAGCAAAGTTATTAGCCCCTTGAAAAGTACTGTTTATAATAGTAATACCAACAGACCTTAAACTATAGTGGCACTCTTGAGCTGTGCAGTAATAACGTGACAATATGTGCGCTGTCAGACTTGATGCCACTAAACCATATCTAGATGGTAAAAGCAACAATGGATGAATGTCCCTGGGTGGCAATCACAGGTCTCCTCACTCTAAAAGACTGTGAGCCCTTAATATAACTGCAGGCAGACCAATGGGGGTGCTCACTGAGCTGCACCACAGGACCTTGCTCTTCAGTGATCTAACAGCTTGTCAAAACTAAAAACAATTACAGAAATACAATACTGAAATCTAAAACAGCTGAGATACCTTGTGCCCTATTGCAGGTAGCAAAGAGCTGCAGGCTTCAGGGGTGTAGGGGAGTTTTTTCACCCTTAGGTTCCCTAGCCCCATAGAAAGAGCTTTAAGAAGGCTGCAAGGCATCTATGTTCTGCTGTCCAAAACATCAAGACGGAAGCATCTTGTTTTCGGACGTGACTGAATGCTGAGGTTTCCTGCACAGAGCAGAGAAGTCTTAAATATCTTGTGGGAAAACAAAACCCAGAGTTTAAATCTCATGCCTAACTCATTTGTCAGTTAACATGAGGATGTAACTTCAGTGCAAAGTAAGTGGGGACCTCTGTATATCAGATGTAGGGAAGCTGCCACACATTTAGTTGATGGAGGCTGTGCAGTGTTTTATCAGCATATAATGAATTGCTTAACCATGTGTGCAGCAACCTCAGCTGGAAGTGATCGTTCTAGGGAAGAGCAATGTGTTTCAAAAATTGCATCATAGAAAGTGGTAAATAATTCCTAATGACCCTACTTTTGCACAAGATTTACAAGAACATCTTAAATACTAACAGTGTTGTATGATATTAATACTTTATTAGTTCTTTTTTCTCTTTTCTTCTGTGTGTTATTTGCAAAAGTTCATTAACACCTTTTTTTCTGACTTTCATTTTATGAGAGTCAGGATTAGCAAATGTTGAGGCAGTCCAGAATAAAAAGTATGTATCCAGAAGAAGTATTTCATATACAAATACAGTATTGCCACCTTCTTTGTGGCTAATACACCTGTATACATGTTCGTTCAAAGGATAATCATTGAAATAAAAAGGTGAATCAGCTTTTATGGTTGTATTGGAGCCTCTTAAAGGAGAACTTGTATGTCTGTTCATACATAAGCCATTTATCTGACCTCTCTTGTGCTTCTAAATTCAACAAGAAGTAGTAGAAAAGCAAATACTGCCTGGACAAACTAATGGCCTACCTGACCATCTTCATAATGTGGGAGAAGTTACCTTTACAAAGATAGTTTTATTTAATCTTTGCATTACATGCATGAGAATATATACCTGGTATAAGGTTACTCTCCATTATTTAAATGTATATTCAGATCCCAAATTCCATAGCAGTACCCTTTGGTAATCCAACAGGTTTCAACCTGTCTTCTTTTCAAAATTCTGTGTGTTCCCTGAGATGGTCTGAATCACTGCTGAGATTCTGTTAATACTGCTCTACATATAAACCATTGTCCCAATAGTAAACTGTACTCATCATAACTTGTTTTAGAAATTAATTCTTGCTCTAGGAGATCTAATGAACCAAAACAGAGTAACTGATCCTATTGATGCTGTGCAGCTACAAAGAGACTGGTGTTTTACATTTTGCAGACATACTGCCAGTCTTTGCATTCAGTTTGTTACTTTTTATCAGTAATTCCTTGTTGGCATGATGAAATACCTGTGCTTTAGGAGTCTGGCACTGTAGGACTTATGTTAATAATGTTATTAATCCTATCTCCATTTTATCTGCATCTGGCAATTCCTGTTTCTGCTATGAATTATGAAAATTTTCTTTATTTATTGTTGATATTAATTTTTTAATGTACTGTGTGATGGATAATGTTATGAACTGTTTCTGAAACCAAACTGGTTTGTCATCTAAAGAACTATTCACAGGGATGCTTCATTGCACATGAGCTCGTGGCCTGGTACTGCCTCTAAGCCCCTCTCCTCTGCAACTGTGCTGTATTGTTGGAGTTGTATAATAGTGGTGGTGCACTGCACTGTTCTATGTGCAATCCTGCCTCACTGCTGGGCTCCAGTCAGTGTCTGATAGAGAGGAGAAACAATAGTTTGAAAGCTCTGATGTGTGGAGTTCAGGACAAGTAGGTAAAATACACTAAACACAGGTCATGGCGGAGCTGGATTCAGAAAGGAGCTTGTGTGCAAGGGAATATGAGGTCCATGTTTGCAATGAGAGTTGTAAAATTACTGGCCTTCTTGGAGGGCCTATAGGTAATTTCTGGTCTGAAGTCATCTTTAGTGAGCGCATGTATTGCAAAGATGGTTAGTGTGCACGCCTTCCTATAATCTGAACAAATTCAGTTGTCTATCTGCTTAAAGCATCCTTCTGTTTTTTAATTTATGTATTTCAAAGGCTATAATCTTTAAAATTGGTCAATGTACTGCATGCTTTAGAATATTCTCAGGTCCAAATTACTTTTTTTTGCATTAATATGTTATTATTTCTCTTTAATTTAGACACAATGAAGTGGTTGAGAGACTACAGTTGCCCCAAAAATAAGAGAGTTAGCTGTTGAATATTTCTCTTAGTGTATAGACCCCTCTTAATTCCATTAGCAATATGTAATTACGGAAGTAAAACGGCACAGCCAGTTAATCCTTGTCGTAGATAAAAATGTAGGAGTTTGATGTGTTCAAACAGAACACCCTGCTCTAAGAAGACTTCCTTCCAAATCTTAGAATCTGAGCTTTGCCAGAAGTCTTAGGACTGTGGCTGGACGTTGTATATAGGACACAGCTTCTATGAGTCTGGCTTCCTTTTAATAAACAAATCTGCATCAATAAGGACCTCCAAATGAGTGCTCAGAGATCCATGACTCTGCTAATGCTTTGTGAAAATGAAGTAGATTCTTCTAAATAGAATACAGGTGTTCATACAGAGTGGTGTCAAACTTGGTTATTGAGGGATAACAGGCTTCCCAATATAAATGACAGTGGCACCGGGAACACGCTTTCCATTTTAAATACAGACAGCATGTAAAGGCCTGTGGCTGCAAATCAATTAAGCTGGCTATTGTGGTTGAGATTTTGCAGGGCCAAAGTCCACCAGTGCAATAACTGTCATGTCTTTGTTAATAAATATTGAATGCTTTGTATATAACCCTGAAAAATGGTGCATTCATAGATGGAAATTTGCAGTTACGTCTAAAGTAACCAGGATGAACCATGATTAATCCACTGAAAATGAAAACATTGTTTTGTAGCCTGTGTTCCATATATTAGTAAGGATACTTTACCTGAGGAGGAGCAGCAGAATCAGGTTTGAAGTAAGGAAAAAGAAAGAATATGTACAGTGCATAAACATCTCCTAATACACACAGATGACAGCAGTAAAACAGGATCAATTATTCGCACTCCAGGCACAAAGAACACTGCAGACATCACTGCAGGAGAGAATTTTTTTCTCCTTTTGAGTTAGATAAAAAAAATTTCAGAAACGACATCCTTCTAAGCCGCCTTCCTCATACTTCCTGAGCTCCTACCTTAGGAACTTGAGATGTGAAAAGACGAGTTAAAGGTGTTGAAAACTTTTCTTTTTGGTGGTTTCCAGTGCACGTTATGCTTAATTTTGACTCAGTAAAAACTAACGCATTGTGTAACTGTATTGGTAGCTGTAAAAGATGTTTACGTGAGTTAAAACAACATTGAACACTGAGAAACTATAATGTTTGGTAGACTCATGGTTCAGTACATTCAGCAAAATTGCTGCTGCTATCCTATGTATTGAAAAATGCTTTCATGATTATCTGTAATGTAATTTGGGGTTGTTTTTTTGCCCCTTTTTTGCCTTTGGACTTGAGCAAGGCACCAAAGATGAGAAAAAAAATGGTCAACATAATGGCTTCAGACAGGACCAAAACTACTGTGATCATTAACTACTTGCTGGGAAAAAAATCATACTGATGAAGTAAACTTGAAGTTCCTTTCTTCCTGTCTTCCTCTGAGCTGTTTGTTTTGTTTTTCTCTTGTTTTAAGTTAGTCTGAAGTTGGATGTGATTAAGAATTTTTTTAAGTTAATTGCATAGAATGCATATGGTTCATAAATATACACTTAGCATTTCAAACAACAAAACTGCTAGGTTCATTTGCCATATGTCTGCTGATTGATTTTTGAGGTGCTATGCTCCCCATTGCATTTCTCACCCTCTGCTGTGTTTTGGTGACCTCAGCAGACTATTGTAATGCTGGTAAGATTAACTTATCTGTGATGAGCTGAAGGGAATGACAGAGAGGTGATTCAAATGCAAAGTTTTACAAGGTAAAATTAGTATTCAGAAGCTGAATTTTATTCTTTATATAAATTGTTTCATTCTTACACTACAGAATACGTGCTGATAAAATGATGTTAGAAGTTGGTTTATTCAGGCATATAAGACAGTATCTAAAGATATAAAAATTGACAAAATAATACAAGTACCTACAGATGTTGCAGTATAATTAGAAAGCAAAAGCTATTAAAAAAAATGAAGGTAATAAGTGGATTTTATAGAAATAAATATTTTTTCATTATTATGATGCAGCCTTGGAGGTATTTTAATGCTCTTTTTCCTGAGATAAAAATGACTAGTTGATATGCTAGAAGTTAAATCTACAGAAAAATTTCACTTCGTTCTATATAAAATAAAAATGGCTTGTGCGTGTCTCTGTGGGGCACAGCCAGCTTGGTGATGCTCTGTATCTGATGGTGGCAAGCATAAAAATCTGGATTTATAGTCTGCTTTTTAAACCTAAAGGGTTTTCTCTGCACTATGTATCTTTTTACGGCACAGAATACCTTGGAGGAATATCTGTGGCTCCACAGTTCACTTCTGGATGTTTAATAACAGTAAACAATAAAATTTATTTAGTCATGGTGAAACAGAGGAAGGGAAATTCCTGAGAGGGCCAAGTGAAATATGAGTAAAAATATTCTGGCTAAACAAATGTACAAATCTTTTCAATCTCTAACTTTATTTGGACTGTTAAGAGAGCTTCAAATCCCTAAAGATCCTAGATTTCAGATGAAAATAGATTAACAAGGTGTAATTGTTATGAATAGTTGCTACGGAAAAACCCAGCACGATCTTCCAGTCTGATACAACGTTCATATTGGGTTCTTGTGCTGTTGGAAACTGTTTACAAGAGATGCGCACATGGCAGAGTGCAGCGCTGCATTAGATAGTCCCAACAGCGGCAAGCAGAGAGCCCCGCTATGCTGTGAGGAGCAGTGTTCCTGGTGTAGGCTGTGAGCAGCCCCAGGCCAGTGCAGCGAACGCGGCAGCCTCCACATGCAGCTCAACTTTCTGGCATTTACAGGTGCCCACTTTAGTTACAAAAATACGCATTAAATGTTTTCTCCGGAAAAAAAATGTTTGATGATTGCTTATTTTATAGCTTAGTAGACTTCCCATGTGTCTACAATAACTCACTTGGCTTTAGAAATATTTAAAGTGATGGTCAGGAAGTGAATTTCTGTGTAAAAATTCTCAGATGCAGGCTGTAGAGTAATTGAATTGTTTTTATCCAGAAAACAAGAACTGTGAATAGTAATAAGGTTTGTAATGTGTTTGTAAAAAGTAATAAGGTTTTGGATCTTTGAACTGGGACAAATGGGGCATTTGAACAGATTTTCTGAAAAGCAAAGAAGATTGAAAAATAGTAACTCTTCGAGTACTTAATTGCTGGCTTTCTGCTCTGTCCTATGTTAGCTGGGTAATTTGAGGCCTATTTTTCCTGTGGATTCTAGTCAAGAATCATAATAAAATTTTACTGGAATCTTTCATGCAGATAAATATGAATGCATAGTTTTAGTTTAAAAATTCTGTGAAAAATCAAGTGTACGCATTAAGACAACAAAATAGCATGTGCATGCAGAAAGCCAAACGTCCTAAAATCTCTCTTATCCTATACAACAAAATACTTTGCATAGTGCTGCTGGAAAGGGTGAAGAAATTAGAGCCTATTTTACTAGCATTTTGTCTGTTCGAAGATAAAATTGCTGATGAGTGTCAATCCTCAGTAATTAATGAAGTACAGGTTTTCCTTAATGTCTGCACTGTCTCCTCCCCTAGTAAAAATGATTCTGATGCTGAAAATGTGTTTGGTTATATTTGTGTTGAGCAACATAATTTCATTTGTCATTGGTGATGCCTTGATCTTCAGGAATGTTTTGGAAGGTACATCTCAAGGTATCTTTCTTGCAGCAGTGGGTCTAAATTTGGACTTGGTTGCAGGGTTTTGTGCAAGGGCCTCAGTGCTGCTACCCTGGCAGGGTTTGGTGATGGTGTTGCTTTTTAAAAGTTGGGGGGTTTTTTGATCTGTTATGGTGTCACTGCTAGGAAAGCAAAATTAAGCACGCTCATAATCTGATTTTTCATTTCTGGGTTGGAGAGAAAGGCGGAATATTTAAACGGGGATGAAAAAAAAGTCTGCTCCAGAAAAAGTAAATTCTCTAATTCTGTGTCAAAGGGTGGAAAGCGAAGGCTGTTGCCTCACTTTCTGGTTGCTGTGTGGCTTTGCTGATGAGGCAGCCCATTGCCAGGGGAGCCAAGCCACATACCTGGGAGGCTGGAGGGGAGTCGTGGCAGGACAGAAATTCCTGATGCTGCTTTCCGTATTTTTTCTGTAGAGAATTGTTTCACTGAAATCATCATTATAGGCAGAGATGAATGAAAAATTTAAAGGAAATAAATCTGATAGACCTGTTGTTGCTGATTTCAAACAGTTGAACTTAAGCACTGGTGGGTCTCTTTTGCTTCTGTTTCACATGAGATGATTGTGGACAGTCGTCTGAAACAGGAGCTACTCGGAATCATGCTGAGGGTTAATCTTTTACCACCTAAAGAAATTTCCTGAGCTGCCCCTCATCTGTGCTTGGAAATAAAGGAGTTATTTGGCCAATGCTTTCTCCATTTGCAATTAAACACGCTGGCAGCTCTCCAACAAGCACGCTATCAGCAGGAATATTTAGCAGCACAGAGGATATAATTTCAATACACTGACCCAGGCTGTTGCCAGATGGAGTAGAGGACTGTTTAGTGAAAGTAAATCTACAAATGTTTTTGTGAGCAAAGGGAACCACTTCTGATTTTGGGTGGGAGTACAATACAGGGATGAAGAAAGAAACACGGGTTTCTCCATTCTTTTCAGGGTTTTCTCTACCCTTTTGTTTTCCTTTATCTTGTTTGGTTTTATCTTAACTTGAAAAGGAGACTACAAAGCTTCTTTTAAACTGTATTATCTTTCATTTTGTGCCAAACTATGAAGTGGCATGCAGCAGCTGGGAGGCCTACTCTGAGCCCAGGAAATGGGGGAAGAGTTGGGGAAAACTGCAGGTCTCCACAGCTGTTGTTGGCAATTCTGCCTGGCGCTGCTTCCAGTAATGCTCCTGGGGAGATGGAGCTGCCAGACTGGCATGAGCAGTCCACTATTGCCCTTCTTTCTTACTCTCCATCTCATGGCAGGCTTCAGTGTGGTCCTTGTTGTGATGTGCTGGTTTGCAGTCATGGAAGTGCAAATGTAGCTTATGAATCAACTTTTCAATTCCATTCTCCAGTAAATGACCCTCATGCAGTGTTTGTTATGTTGACAGCTGACATTTAGCTTTGATTATTTATATTTCATAATATTTTGGAGCCTGGGTTTGATGGCATAGGTTTTAAAATAATGAAGACTTCAAAATAATGAGACCTTAGGATTTGGCTGCTAATGCAATGGTAAGAGATGAGGGAAGGAGGGGTGGACCTGCTTACTGGTATCTGCAGACTCCAGTGCATGGATGGCAGTAAACTGTATGAGGATTTCTTTAAGAAATAGTCTTTTTGTTGCTAAAACTAAAATAACTTTAGACAGTTCTTGGTTGCAGAAAGATTACTATATTTCTGTTTGTAGTAGTTGTTTAACCCAATTAAAGTAATCATCCATTAAAGAATTTGAGTTGCTTCAGGATTTTCTGTTTGAGGGAGATGTTAGTCTGGTCCAGTCTTAAAATAAGAGTTCTATCTAACTATAGCAATTGTTTTTAAAGTTGTAAATCAGAGAAAATATTATATGTTAGCTTCTTACCACGTTTCATCTGTGCATTGTGTACTTGTGTACTTGTACTGCAAGATCACCAGGCCTTGATCTTGTTTCTACTAAGCATCGTCTCCTTGCAATAATGAATGTCTTGCTGTAAGAAGATTTTAGCTGGACAGATGTACCTTAATGTCTTGCAGCAGGATTTGCTGTTCTATAAAACTGATTCTGGGTTACTGTGTTCTGGGTTGGAATATTGCAAATACTACTCATCCTGGGACACCGGTTAAAGGAACAGTGCTTGTGGGAAGAAAGCTTGGACCTATACAAATGCACAGATCTTTGTACTACAAACAAAGCAATTTAATTAAGTTCAACTGTATAATTAACTATTATACTCAAACTAGCCTATACTGTACTTATGAAATAACAGATTTCCAGCCATGATCTGAAGCTGGCTGAATCCCATTAGGCAGGACCATATCTTCAGTATCATTGTTAATTAGGTGTTTGAAACTCTTAACAGTTGTTTTTAGTTAAGCTTCTGAAATTACCACTATGCAAGTGCCGTTCCAGTATACCTTGCCAAGAGAAATCATTTTGGCAAGGTGAAAGCTCTGATCTGTGATTCTCATACATAGTTTTACGACCAAAGCCATCTATTTGCTAGAGGTGGTTTTTAGAAGGTGTTAAGGCAATTACTACAGTTGCCCAAGGTGCTGTAGTAGAGAAACTCTTCCTGGAAGTCTATGTGCCCATTGGTGCAGTCCTGGGGGATGCCCGGGGCACTGCCCTGTCCTGCAGAACATGGTAGGCAATGCAGCTGAGTAAAGAGTGGTGATCACACTTTGCGGGACCTCAGCTGTCCCCTCAAAACAGGCACACGAACAGCAGAGTGTGAAGGGGACAGTCTTGCATCATTTAGTAAGAGGTGAATTCCTGTCTATGGATTGTTTTAGCCACCATAGAGAATTATAACCCTATTAGTTTTACAGAAAGGAAATATCCAGGAAAACTCTGTAGAAAAAAGCTCACTCACTACATCCTTTGGGTATTTCATGCGTTGCCCAACATAATATATTTCATTACTATCAAATCTTGTTACCTGAATTTTTTTATTATGGTTGTTTTCTTACTTATAGCTTGGTAGAATCATCCCAGCTGCTGCTGTTTAGTAGCTTCCTCAACGTTTCTTTCATACGTTTTGCTGTTATAGCTCAACCTCACTTTGGCTAATGTTTCATCCTTGTTGTTTTATGGATTTCTGAGAACAGCTGCTGTTTGATTTTACACTCAGCATTTCAGGAAAATGATGATGTCTTGCTGGAAAATTCAGCATAGCAGATATGGAAAAAAGTCCAAAGACATACACAGTTTTCTGCTTCAGTGGCAGACTTTCAACTTCCTCTATAAATGCTTATCTTTGTATTCCCTGTCACATAGAGCTAGTGGTTTTTGTTGTCATTGGTTGGCAGGTTTGTGTGTGTTTGGGGTTTTTTTGGTACCTACCTGCCTTTCCTAGATGGGATGAAGTTGGCACTGGAGTTGAATCTTGGAGTTGAGTGTTACCCTTTTGTTCTTGTTTCTTAAAGGCTTATTTCTAATGTCTTTAACATTCTTATGCTTTTGCAGATGTGCGTGTCTGAAGTACTGCTGCAAATTAATTTCCTTATCTGGTTCTTTTTTATTTCCTTCTGAATGTGATTGGGGAATAAAATCAAATGCATACAATATGCACCAAATGGGATTGCCTCTTCCTTTAAGGTCTAGCTATTGTAGATATTTGCTCTTGCTGTGCAGAAAAATAATGTTAACAGCTGCTTAATCTAGTTAGAAATGCATCTTGCTGTGTATTAAAAATGACTTCTACTTATCTTTTCTAGTGGTATAATTTGTAAAATCACATTTATAAAACTGAAACAGCCTAAATATAACCTTGTTCAATCTTTTTATGTGGTTAACGTACAGAGGGTGAACATTTCAAATGTCTTTGAGCATATGACAATTAAAATAGACACCTAGGAAATATCAGCCTTTTTAGGCACCATAGTACTCCTAGAAATCTTGCCTAAAGGGTTTATAGTGATGCTAGATTATTTCAATTAAAAAAAAAATTAAATCACTGTGCTTCTTTTCAAATGGGATTCACTATTTCTGGAAACTATTAAATGTTCAGATTGAGGACCTATCCTTTATAAATTAATACAGCAGAGAAGAATAATTAAATTTGGTAATCTTATTAAAGCTTTTAATGGAATTGATCATTTTGAAGGTTTTTCTATTTATTGGGATTTCTTAACAAAGGAGTCACTATCGGATTCTTCCTGCTCTTTTCCAGTTGCAGTTTGTTTTCAGTATCATGGAAGATAGTCTTTCTAAGACCTTGATTTATTTCTGTTGAGGATGGCACCAATGTGCAATTACCCAGGGAGATGAGTGTTCTCCAAATTGTCAGCCATTGGTTCTGTAAATTTTCTAAAGCTGATTACAAACTTAGTTCTAACATCTATTTTGAAAATACTTGTTCATTAAAGCAAAAAGTTACCAGGCAGTAAATTTTTACTTTTTTAAAGTATATTTAGTAACATACTCTCTGAATCAAATACGTTTACTCAAATCTACCTGGTTTGATTCTTCACTAAAGAAAACTTCCAAGGTTTCAGCCGTAAACAGTTACTGGGAAATAAATAAAATTATTCCCATTTTGTTTCATTTATAAACTGTTAAAGTTGTACTGTTGCAATATCATAAAATATCATAAAACAACTATACAATGGTTCTGCAGGGCTGTAATGTAAAAAGACAAGGATAATCATACTGAGCAATTCTGTTTGTGTAGCAGTAAGTTCTACAGTGTGGATGTGTATATTTAAAGCTGCTCTCTTTGCTTTAATGGGAACTATTACTTCTGTCCCCCTTCTCCATGCCATTTGTAACTTTTCTTCAATCATCTATTTTCCAAACTAGGAAATCCTACTAATTAATCTCTTTCTTCATGTTATTCTATACTTTTGATTAATGTTATCTACTCAGTGACATCTGCTACTGAGATATCTTTCAGAGATGTGAGAAACAAGAACTGCATTCAGTATTAAAGGTGGACAGTGATGGCAAACTTAAAGGAAGGAAGAAAACATTATACATCATTGATTTATGAGTTAGAAATAAGATTTGTGGATATAGGACCAATTTTCCTGTCATACTGTACACTTTTGTTTCATTTACAGGTCAGAACCAGGAATATTACTTTCTGCATAGGAGTAGGACAGTAGACCAGGTTAATATAATAGCAAAGCAGAGGGAACAACTGTTTCCATATCTAGCACAGGCCCTTCAATGAGACACTTTCATACTGTAGATAATACTTAATCTCGTGCCATCTCTTTCACACATCCCCATCACTCGCCTCCATCCTCATCCCAGCTGAAGTGGCAGGGCAGGAGCCAGTGCTCTGCAGCCAGCAGTGCCACTAGAGACACAAACTGAAGTTTGTTCTCAGGTCTCAATTCTGTCCCAGCCTCTCTTGGGACACCTGAGATAATGACATACTTGGTGTAATTGCAGCACTTTTCAACAATATTTACTGGCTTAATAGAGAAAGGTACTGTGAAAACTTTTGTTGACATAAAATAGTAATTAATGTCAGACTAAAATTTTTCATTTTTTCCTTACATTTAAAATGCATTTCCAGAAATAAATGTTGTGAGATTGCTTCAGACCTCTGTGAATGTTTGCTGTTATAGATACCATTTATTTTACTTTCACTGCTGAAAGATTTATAGCGAGAAATATTTGTGAAAAGATTGATAGATCTCATTTCAGAAACACTTGCAGAGGACTCGGGCAGCTGATTTGCAGGTACCAACTTCCAGGCATCTTTGCAAAACAACTGAGAGGCAAAAACTAAAGCAGTAAGGACAGAAGTCTCCTGCAGATTTTCTGTGCTGTGACTGCCAGCCCTCTCAAGCATCATGTAGGAGACAATCAGATGCTAGTATAAATCCCCACTGTCTTTCTTTTCTGTTCAGTGACTGGGGGCAGAGGAGAAAGCCCCACTCCTGCCCTTTCAAGATTGTTTAGTGTGCAAAGCAAAGGAGAAGCTGTGGGCACTCATTTGCCTCTCGTTAAAACACGCGATCTGAGAAATGTATCTGCCACTCATCTCAGTGATACCTGCTGTGTTTTTACAGGAAGAGCTGATGTGTACGGATGGCCCTTGCTTATCTAAGATTGACTGCAGTGGGTGATAGAAGGGGAAAAAGATGCCTCTTACTCTCTAGCATGTCAGTATTGGAGAGCTCTCAATGAACTTGCACAAGTAAATCCACAGTGTTTGATCTGAGAACTTCGTTGTACAGAGACAGTTAGTTTTAATGTCACTGACATCTGCTTAATCACTCGCCTATTAGCTCAAAATTCTTAATAAACTATTTTCAATATCACCATCATTAAAGCTCTAGTAAAAGACTCTAGGAGCTACTAGACTGACATTACAATTAATCTTAGCTTTGCAAATTATCAGCCTTATTCCTATGAAGAATGTATTAGACTTTGTGTTAATCTCCTTTTTTATCAAGCAATACCATGTAGTAAACTGGAAAAAAGGAAAATAATATTGATTTGACAACAAATCAAGCAAAAAGGAAACTAATTCCTGCAAGGTTCCCCTGGCCAGCTGATTTTCATGTGAGTCTGGTGACTTCAGAAGATTCAGACGTGGAAGGAGGACAGTTCAGTGGTGAGAATTAGGATGCAGTCTCTTGTTCTTCAACCCTCAACTACGGTCAAGGAACAGGACTTCTATGTGCCTGAGGAAATATGTAGTTCCATCACTAATTCCTTTAAGTGAAACAATTCTTAAAATTTTTGGCTGTTTGTATTAAAGCAGCGGCAATTACTTGAAGAATGCTGTTTGATGTAACTACAGTTTATCTGCTTATAGCAGAATTTCCTTGGGTTTAAAACATTTTTAAAAATTACTCTGTAGTACTCTGAGTCTAATAAAGACATGTCTTTGATAGGAAAGGCTTGCCAACTAAAGACTGGGCACTTTGGAAATCAAATAATGGAATTCTTTAAGTTTTCCAAGAGTGACAAAACAAACGTTTTCTTGTTTGGGGGACCATCGCTGCCTCCTACAAATAGATCCCCTGTTCTGGACTCAAGAGCCACAGGGTGTGCCTTGCCAGCAGTATGAAAACAAGCTGGGTAGAGAAGGAATGGACTAGGTGAAGGTGTCTAGATATTTTCATGTACAAGTGCTAAAGAGTTTCTTTAGTGGTAGTATAACATGATGCCTGTGCCTAGAGGAAGCTACAAGATTCTGTATTAATATGTTACATGTTTGATTGTTCATGTTGTGTTGAAATACATCCTATTTGTCTCCTGAACTTGCCTTTAGGATGCTCTGTGGCCTTCTGCAGAGAAGGGGAGTCCTGCAGGGGTACAGATGGGACTTCCATACAGGAAGACGTAATGCCATCATTTGTGATTAATCATGGAGTATGCTTGTGTCCAAGAAAGCAGTTTGGTATGCTGGGAGCAGCCTTTAGATTAGCTCTTGATAGCTTCGTGCATTATTTGTTCTTGTTTTCATCACATTTACTCTATGTAGCTAATTTCAAGTCCGGTTTTAAAATGCAAAGTGAGTATAAAACATTCCCCATAACATTAATAAATGAATCACTATGGTAGTGCTTAGCACTCACTCTGTCAATATACAGCAAATACTTCATATAACCACAGAGGTACTGACCAGTAGACTCCGGTACATGGGGTTTTAAATAGGTGAAATTTAAACTTTACCCAGGGCCTCAGGTAATAACCTTGGCTTTAGTATAAGCCATTTTCAGATGCTTGTGGACATGGTTTGTAATGTATTGTATATGTGAGCATATGATTTGATTGAAATCTTTTCCAAATGTGTTTAATTTTCTCACTCAAAACTCAATTTAGCTGAAGTCCCCTTGACTCTCAGTGATTGAGCATGGAATCTGAGGTTTATGGAGACTTGGGTTTTTTTTAAATAAAGTGAAGTCTTGTTTTCAGGATATTTGGTGAAATTAAGGCCTTCCTTGAATCTTGAGGTTGTTTTTTTTAGTGCTGCAATTCTAAAGGTGGTGTGGGTTATATGTGGGATTCTTTTGTTTGCTTTTAAATCTTTGTGAGCAATTACATTTTCATGAGAAGTATTTGCTATGCTGCTTTTTGCCTTACAGTATAAGCAGTACAGTTAATGGCATTTTTTGGCAGCTTTATATCAGGAGGGGGATTTTATATATATATATGTGTGTGTATATATATATATATTCAATTATAAACTATCACAAATATTTTCTGTAGGCTAAGTATTGGCTTAAGATTTCCAGACATCTATTTCAAAAGCAAATTCAATTAAAACCTCATCTTTTATGACTCTTATCCTAGGACATTGAATAGCTTGGCAGGTTGTCTTGAGGAAACTAGAGACATTCTCAACAGTATTTATTTCACATCTACTTTAGTAAACATGTTTTCATGTAATCTAGTTGATGTCATTGGCTACCCTTAAATACAAAACAAAACTAAACTAATGTCACATTTTCTTTTGTATATATGTATCTTCTAAATCAGTCATATATTTTTCATTGGTAATATAATTTTTGATAATATTTAAAAATATCACCAGCAGAAGTTTTCAGAGGCTAACTATAGGGATTTAGATAATTTGAAAGCCTGGAATTACTTTGTTGGAGACATCTAGGCTTCGGATGTTCTCAGTCAGACTTTCATCTGTCCTTGTGCAGCACAGTCTTCAAGGATGCCATTTACTTTCACATCTAGAACATGTGAAACATAGAGCTTTTTTTTTTAAAAAAAAAATGCCAAATCCTATATGAGACTAAAACAGGACAGCTTTTGTACTAGCCTGAGGAACTGGACTGAATTTCAACAACAAGGAACTCTTCTTGTTGCTTCGGTGTTTGCTGTGCATCTTTTTCTCTAGAAAATGTTTTTTGTTGACCTAGATTTCTTCTTTTGAAATTTAATGCTAGAACGCTTGAAAGGGAATGGGGAGCAGGTGATCCTTTCTTAACATCTTGCTGTACAGTGAGGGCACTTTCAGTGACAAAGAGCACCTGATCTTCCTATGTTTGGGTAGCCAAGCTTGTGCACCCTCTCTGATCCTCACTGTGTTATCCTTGCTTTCGATAAGACATGTTGACCTTGTGTGAGACTGTACTGCAGGGACTTGTAAAGGTTGCACATTTTTCAGAAGTTAGGCTTTGTTATACTTAACAGCTTTTTTGTGTTTTGATTAAATAGCAGATTGTTTTTATGCCAAAACCTTTGCATATAGCTTAAAGATGAGATGGAAACTTGACATTGTTGCTTTAATGGTGCCAAAATGAATGTGTCTGGTAAATTAGAACAAATAAATGTACTTGTGGTTTACTGTCTATGGAGAAAATTAGTTTTCACTTGAAATGTTGGAGTGCTAGCAAATTGGGAATGTTAATTTATCCTCGCTCATGCTCACAGGCTTTTTATTCTTGGGTGTTTAGCACGTGTGACTGATTAAGCTCACTTGTGATTACAATGCCAGTTCTGCTCAGCCTCGTAATAATTATTAATGAGAATGAGGCTATACCCAGCCAACCACTGCATGGGTATTTGAAACCAGTTTGAAGCAGATGTAGCATTGGCTTGTAGGAGATGGCTCTGGATCCATCCTGGGCACTGTCTGTTTTTTCATATACCCAGGGTGCATGGTTCAGGGAAGATCCCCTTGGGATACCATAGACCTGGGCTGCAGAGGACTATGTAATCTCTTATGCACTTTGAGGGTGGCAAGGAAGTGCTGGGGGTTTTGTTACTCTCAGAGTTAAAGGTCACCACCAGCTTGCACCAGTTATATAACAGAAATGAGCTGCACTAGGTTCATTGTCCCCATATAAGGGCTTTGAAAGTGTATGTATTATAGCAGTCCCTCTTCCTGTGTCTTTGGGACCCAGTTTGTCTGCTGTCTTCCCTACCTCACATGCCCTTTCTAAGCATAACTGAAGGAGAGTTGGTTGGATATCGGTGATCTCACTCAATATAACTGACCTTTGAAAACATCAATAAATAACCAAACATTTGCTGAATTTTAAAATATCCTTTTCACCCTTTGAGTGGTGTCCGTTGTTCATTTTGAGAACATATAGCTATATACCTAGAGTTTCTTTGGAGTGCACAGTGTTACAACTATGTTTCATGTAATCCCAAATTCATCTTGCATTTTCCTTCATGGTCTAAAACTGGAATAGAAGTATATCAGGAGACTTCTCACAGAACATTTCTTAGCTCCAGTTGGTGTGGATCCATTTCTTACAGTAAGTAGAAAGAATGGTTTTTCCCCTTCAGCAATTTTTCTGCAGCCCCAGCACACCCACCAAGCATGTCCTGGGTACTAGGAATGGAGAGTCAGGTAATCTATCCCAATATTGGATTGATGAGGATAATAAATCCAGACTTGCAGAAAGGCATGCAGCAATGTCTGTCAAATAGTCACATACAGTGGCACATTAGAGAACCAGAGCTGCGACCACATGCTGGAAAGTCATAACGCTTGGTTGCTAGCTAGTACCACCTCTTTCTCTGAGAGTATTTCCATGGACATGTGGGCAATTAATCTGACCTGTCAGTGACCAACAGGACAGTCTTATGTTTATCCCTTCAGAACAAATGCCGTTCTCTTGGATGTAACCTGCTTCAGAGAAGCCTTATGTAACACATTGAATGGCTTCACATTATCACTGAGGGATGGTTGCTCCATCACATAGGTAACATGCTGTATAACATACCATAATGTAGTGTAGCACGGTGTTATGACTTTGCAATAATTAAAATGCAAATGAAAATTTGGTTAATTTATGTAATTACGTCATTTATTATACTAGAAAGCAAATGGATGGTTTAATGTAGGCCAATACATTTTTTTTAAAGTTCCAATGCAGCATATAGCTGAAAAATATTCCTCTGGGCTTGAATTTTTGTGTGTAGTAGAGCAAAATAAAAGTCAGTGCCTGGAAAACTGATGATGAAGGATTATTTTCCATTTAGAATTTAATGTTAGATTTTAAAAGGGTGTGTGCGTGGAAAGTTGAAGTGGAGTTTGTCACAGATGGTATCTGAACTGAATCCAGAAATCATAAACTATTTTTTTCAAAAATAGACTTAATCACTCTGAAAGGCAGAACTTTATACAGGTATTGTAATCAACACAACATCCTCTCATCTTGACGGAAACAGCAGATAACACATCTGTCTCCTGTCCCTTGCTCTGTAGTACTCCAACCTGGCACGTTTGTTGGGGTTTTGATTTCTTTCCTTTGAGAGAAATTGTAAATGGCATTCATACAGCAAGAGTGTGGAGGGGACTGGAAATGAATTCTGCACAGTTTATAGCATAAATAGGGTGAGGGATTTTTTCTGTGCTGTTCCATAGGCTGTTGAACCCTATAGTACTTCTAGGCAGATGTTGGGGTGCCAAGTGAACCTCGAAAATTGCAGCTTATCTCTGTGCTTCACCCCTAAGTTACAGGCCTCTCTGATTTTGGTAGTGAGGATGAAGAAACTCCTCTTGTGTCAGGAGGCAAACTCTGCAGGTCTTAATTCTTCATCCAGAGATTCTTGCTGGTTGGTGTGTTTTTTAGAATTTCATCAATCCTTCAGTGAGTTTCATTCTCCAGGAGCTACCATCATCTTTAAAACGTTCTTCTCCTCCTCTCTTTCTTAAGCCAAACTGGAGCTGCAGATGTACCATCTCATTGTGCCAAAGCCACAGGTTAATAGGAACTTTCAGTTGTTGTTACTGCTGATATGAGCCATGTTGATTAAATGACTTAAGGTGAGTAGCTCCATTATGTCACCTTCTTTCTGAACCTGCACTTAATGAATGTTACTAAAGTCAGCAATACTGCCTGAAGTGCTTATTTGAAAATTAAGGCAAGAGTATCAAACCTTTAGGCCAGAGAGTACTTTATACGCTCACAGCTAGAAATCACAGAGCTCAGGTCACTGATTTTGTCCAAAGCCATGAGAAAGAAATAAATTGTGAAAGAAGCTGTTAAGGATTAATTTTGAGAAAGGTCAGCTCCTCAACATTTTCTGGATTCCAGAAACACTTGTTCATTCTGTTGCAATACTGTTAGTTTAAAATATGGGCTTGGATTTGGCGGGGTGGGGGGTCTAATCTATTAATCAGCACTTCATCATTTACAATTGCTTATCTTCTCTTTTCTATAATTCCTCTTTTTAGTTGGACATCAGCATTGTCTACGTACTTCATATCATCCATCAGATGGAATGAATGAAGTACATAGCAATATATCAGTTTGACTAAGCTCAATAAAGCTAAGGAGAAGCAGAAAATTATTGCAATAATCTTAAATCTTTAATGATCGTGGAGTTAAATATATTTCATTTTCCTTACTCATTACTGCAGTGATAAAGCCCTGTGCTAGTACATTGTTCTAATGTCACATAGAAAGTATCTTCTTATTCAGTTAGTAAGAATATTTTTTTTTTCTTCTGTTTAATAGTGAACACCAGAGTTCCAATAGATCTTGGAGAATACTTCTTCCAAACTTTATATAAAAAAAAAAAACTGAGCTTTTGAAGATATTAACTCCAACTGTGCCTCTTTCCTGTGTGCTTGACAACCAAAAAGAAGGTGTATTAAGTTTTCAATGAAAGAGATTCAGCTATTCCAAAGACTGAATGGCACTCCTTTTTATCCTGGTTAAAAATATTTGCAGATGTTTCATTAATAAACTGTGGTGTCTTCCTATGAGATAGATTAAAATCTGGGGGGAATGCAGGAAACAGTCTTGCCGTTATTTATGTGAAAGTTTTCCCAGCTTTGGCAAAACTATGCAATGCATAAGGCTTATTAAAATTGTCTGACAAATGTTCTGAGGACTCTGCAGCTGTCTCGCAAGCACTACTCCAGGGCTGCAGGCACTGAGCTGAGCTCTCCCAGCATATTTGCCTTGGGCCTAGTGGTTTAGATTAGGCTGAACCTTAAAGCAAAACCAGAGATACTCTTCACGTCCTTCTTGACATAAGGCTAGGCAAAAGCAAGGGATATGGGAGACAGATAAGAAAAGGATGAAAGAGGCGATGTGAGAATTGCAGTCTAGTGAGGCTGGAGTGGACTAGAGCTGCCTGGGTGGGAGACTCAAGCTGATGTCATGGTGGGAAGAAGAGCAGACCCAGACTGGGGGGACGGGATACACAGAGATGGAAACAGGAACCCTGGGGGGCCCTAGAGACAACTGGTAAGTGGATGCGACAGAGCATAGAGCAGAGGCAGAAGGGAAGACAATACGGGAACACCCTGTGTAGGATGAGGTGAACAGAGACCTGTGAGCAAGAGCACATTAACCTCACCAGAAATGGGAGAAAACCACAATTCTGCATCACAGATTTCTCTACTGTTAGTGTTAGTGTGCTCCTGGGTGTTTTCTATGTTTAAACCCCTTCGCTTACTTTACACAATTTTGTGCTGTATATTCAACTCTGCTTATTATACTTTGAGAGGAACATGAATGTAAGGCTCAATTAGGAAATTTTAGAGGGAGCTGATGGAACAGGTACAGGTTAATTTATTGGTTTTTCTTTTAGCCTAGGACATCCCTACACAGAAACTATATAAAGGCTAAGGTTTTGGGACTTCACAAGTTCAGAAGTGTTGGAATCACCTGTACAATGATGCACTATGCAGCAGCGGGAGGGAAATGACAGCAATGTTTTGGCCATGCATTTGCCAATTCTTGCAAGAGAACACAGTCAGAACACGCACTGCCCCAGTCAGAAACTTTCCAGGTTACAAGTAATCCATGCAAAGAAAAACAAGCCCTTTCTTGGTCATGAAGTTATTGCTTTTTATAAAACTGTTCTGAGGCTGAACTTTGCAAATTCAAAGCATATGTAATTGTTGGTTTTGTTGCTTTATACATCTCTCCATAGTCCCAAAAATTCTGGTCACCTTTTAGATAAGTGGTGATTATGAAAACAATTTATGCGTTAACATGGATTAAATGGAGGTTCTCTCATAGCCATATTCAGCAGTAGGACTGATAGGACTAAACAGCACTTGTTGTATAGTTTCTAAAAACTGTGCTTTCTGCTGTGGATTAGATTTACAATCAAAGCTCTGATGTAAATTCTCCTTAATAGCTTCATGTGATAACTTTTTATTTCTGTGCCCTTTGAATTAGTTTGTCTATTCTATATAAATTGATCTAATTGAGAGTGAAAAAGGCATCTTTTGGAAATCATCAAATCTTTCTTGCTAGAATCTAGATTTATTAAGGCCACACTATGAAGTTAATAAATGTTGTCCCTCTCTCCCTTCTGAGGCCTTTGAGGATGGAATGGACTGAATGCTTAGAGGTTTAAGACATTTATGTGTAATGAGTCCTTAAAAATGAATTGCATCCTTAACTTAGGGGCTGACACCTTATGTTTGGAAGAGCACCTTTTGAAGGTTTTATTGTTGTTGCTCTTTCTTGTTATTTGAAGAAATCTATTTGGAACTTTCAAATCTGTTCTCTCAGACATTTGTGTGCAGTAAGATATTCAGCTCCTTGCTTCAGGCTCCAAATGGGGATTTAATTAAATGACTAGTTTTAAAGCACCAGTCTAAACATAATTATAGCAGGATGTGTTTACCGAGATTGTAACCCGGAGTTGTACAGTAACTGTACAGATAGTATTCCCCAGGGAAACCTCCCAACAAATATAAAAAGACAAATCGTAATCTAGCAGCTCAGACCATGTGCATGGTTCAAGTACACACAAGATAGATAGTAGAATGGCAGAAGCACCAATATACACATAATTTCCTTGTGCTCCTGAAGATGCCTCAGGAAAAAACTGGGAGATATTCTTTTTAAGTGCTCAAGATATCTACAGATGACAGCTATCATTCCCTAAAAAGACAAGTTTTTGGTTATAAACTATAGTTATTCAACCTATAGAACACTATTTCTTATATATGCAAGCTACTCTCAAGCACAGCTGATTTTTAATTAGAGCATTTAGGATACACTACAAATATTTGGACCCAAAAATGAGATTTATCCAGAGTCACAAATACATAAATGCCTATATATATATATATATATATGTAAAAATACAATCTACTTTTAAAAAGAATTTAGTGGTAATATTAATATTCTACTTGTAAAAGAAGTACAATTCCAACCAAAACAACATTAGAAATACCTTTGATTTGCATGAATAAGAAAATATTTTTTTCCTCTGTGACTGTTCTATTGAAGGAGCCCAACCAAAGTAGTGGTGATTTTGCCTGAAAGCCATAGTTAGCAGTAATTTAGCTAAATGGATGTAACAATATTTTATCCAGCTGTGTGTGATGATGAATTGTTGGGAATATATAGCCATTTGTTATACTTATATAGCAGTTCATAGCTGTAGTAATCCTGGATCACTTAGTCTTCTCTGTGAATTATACAATATTAATATCCCCTTTTGTCAATGGAGATTGAGAGAAAGAGAGCAGGCGAGCTGTATTTTTCACTTCTTTTTTCCAGTTACAAAGGCTTATCCTTCCATCTTTCTCCACCTGTGCAGATAAACTTCTTAGAAAACTTTGAAGTACTTTAATTGTAAAGTTCAGATACCTTCTAGGACCATGTTGTCATATATTTGAACTTAGACTCTCTGTTTAGCATCACACCTAGAGGTAAGGAAGAACAAGTGTGCTGAAAGCTCTCCCAGACTTTTTCTGTAATCTCAGCCTAAGGGGAGACACACACTGCTGCAATTGAATGAGTGCCTGCTCCATTTTTGCATTTCTCCAATTGCTTCCCTGGCAAATTTGATCCCTCTGTGCACTGAAATACCCTGGAAGGTGAAGCAGTATGTGTGGGGCTTTGCTGTGGGAATGGCTGTATGAAGATTTACTTGATTCGAGTTCTTGTTTCTGGTTACCTAAGCTATAAAGTCTGAACTCAAATGGCTTGCCTGAAGTTACCTAACAATCCTGTTGTGGAGCAAATAATTTAAATTAGTATCTCCAAAATTAGGATCCTCCCATTCACTGTCAATACACTGATTAGAAGCTGTCTGAGGCAATATGTTAGTACTTTAACTCTTCCTGAACACAACAGGAGCTGTTTTGAGTGTGACAGCTTCCAGCACGGTGCCTCCTACTAGGCAATTTGCAGCTGAGTTGTAGAGCAGTGGAGCCGCACAAGTGCTGCAGCTGTGCCGCTTCCAGTGAGCCCTACACCAAGCACTACCAGCCATTTACCTCTCTAGCTCCGAGGTCTTATGGGCTGAAGGCAGGAACTGGGGAGATATTTCTTCCTCTTGTTGCTCTCCATATCCTTTTCTACATATGCAAAAGTACTGATTTAGGTGGAAAAATACCACTTATCTTGGCAGAAGCTAACCCTGCTATCAGAGAGTCCTTTTTTCTCTCTTTAATTTTGTTCTTTGAATCCAGTTTCTGATAACATTGTCTTATCTTTATATTAAGAGAACTTATAATCTTACCACAGTGCCTGTGCCCGGTTCAAACCTATCAGTTTTTTACAGGTGCTTTTCTTTCATTTCTGATGTTATTGTTAACACACTTTTATTAAGCAATCCGTAGAGCTCATATCAGGTTATTTCACAATAAGTATTCCTAATCTTCTCCATTAAATTCACTCTGTGCACATACCTCATCTGCTAATTTAAACTTACTTTCCTCTTCCAACTGTCTGCTGTTTAAATTATCATAATCTTGATTCAAATCGACCAGATTATCAGTTGACACAAACAGGTTTATTAAAGTCTCTTATTCTCTGTCTGCCAGATCTCATATTTAGTAATGTGTTTTACTTCTACCTTATTGATCAAAAACATCCTCTTGAATCATTCATCTTTCTCTTCTAGATTTCAGAGCTTGTTGCTCAAATGATTTAATAGTTCATTTTACATTTGTAATCAGAATGTCTTATGTTCTGATTTAGTTGTAGGGAATACTTCAGAATTCCCTTCTAAGCCTATCAATATTTGCTAAGTAATAAACAAACATATCTGTCGGTGGTTTTGTATGTAAATGAATCCTCCTTCTTCTGAAGGTTTCCAGGACCCCGCTATGCAGTTTTCTCCTTTTCTTTTAAGTGCAAAGAAATCTTCTGTGCCTTTTAGGACACAGGATTTTTAGGTCTCTGACTTCCCAATCCTCATCAAGTATCTTTGAGAGTCAAATGCTGCATAGTATCTGAAATATCTTCATCTGCAACATCTATACTTCATACAGCTATGCTGACCTAAAGAAAAGACAGAATTGGACAAACTAGAGATAAGTAGCCACCCTTCTGTAGATATTCTAAACTATGCCTTTCCATTCCTCATTCCTAGAGGAGCCTGCTTTTGCTTATTGTACTTACCTATACAGTTAGGTATGTAAATATGGGCAAAATTGACAAAGCGTTAATTTGTGTACATGTGTTTATACAGGCAGGTTCAAGTCATCTCCTATGCTACAGTACAGAAAAGGAGGTAAAACAACCTATCCTTAGTAAACGCTTTGTTTTTTTTAACATGGTACCATCAAATCACAAAATACAATTTCCTTGCTGTTATCCCAGTGAGAGTTTCAAGAAGAAACTTACGGGTCTGATGTCAGTGTAACTCTGGGGCTATATTGTAAACCACCATTTCAAAACTATTTTTCTTAACTCCAGCCCCGCGGTTGTGTTGAGGTACAGATGCACATGGAAAATGCACACAAGCATTCAGAGTTCTTGTAAAATGCTTGGATTTTCTGCAGAGTGCAGGCTGGATGCCCTGGCATAGCACAGTTCACACTTTCTTCTCTTGGAGCTTGTGTCTGAGGACTGATACAGCTGCCTTTTGTCCCATGTTGCTTTTGGTGAGCATTGAGTGCAGCAAGAGGCAGAGAGCACACAGTGACTGGGAGCCTCCTGGCTCTTCTTATGCATCGTGTCTCCATCCTCTGCCTCCGCTCCCAGAGAAGCAAACATGGCCTTGGGGTCTCAGTAGTAAGTGTTCCCCTTCCTTATACATGCCCTGACTAGGTATTTCCCTAATTATGAATGTGTTAGGCTAACAAAAACCTCTCTCATGCCTGCTTGCATGATGAGAGACCTGCAGAAATATACCTTCTACTTAACATCTTGTAGCGATAACCAGTTTCCACTCATGATTTTAGGCATCTGTAGGCTTCAGCTGACTCCATAGTGCTCATCTGCATGCCCATAGACATTCATTAGACATGGGTTTTCTTTTCTTGTCAAGTAGCGTAAATTGGTACGGCTAGCACAACACCAATAGATCAAGAAGTCTTACTCTGAAAAAGCCTGAAGTTGGGTGCTCTAATGTGACACAGTTTCCTCAGGGCTTAAAAAAGAGTCTATGTAAATCAATGAGCCTAGTTCAGTCCGTAAGCATTTGTGTGGATATATACCATGCTTTACAAGCTACAACAATGGTAGAATGGGAAAGGTTGTGGTTTCTCTTTATAAATGGATCAAATGGGAGATAGAAATGTTATTTGAGTTAAAGGGCAGCATTAGCACCAGAACTGGAATAGACTTTCCATGAATAAATTTAATTTGATAATGAGTTGCCGAACACTAGAGCAGTAAGGTTCTGAAGAAACTTTCCAATTAGAGTAGTGGGGACAAGAAACCAAATTGCTTCTAAGATGGAGATTGCTCATTTATGAAGAGGTTATATTATGTGGTTGCCTGTGATGGAGTTGCATTTGATGACCCAGGAGGTCCCTTCCAGTCTTCCTTCCTATGAATATGCAATAATTATGAAAATAAATAAAGCTTCTGATGTGCTTCACTGCGTGCAAAATCATTTCTGTAATAACCCAAGGAATCTAGTTGGAAATAATTAGGAAAATTACCACTTATAATCCAAAGACACAGAAAGCTGATGTGAATGAAGGAACAATGTGGAGACTCCTTTTACTCTCTGGATCTGGTGAAAAAATTGTGTATGATGCTCTGAAAGGGTAATTGCTATTAAAGCAATTTGCTTTACGTCCTTTGCATACTTCTACGACAGAACTTATTGTGTGGAACTGCCTATTCCCTCTTCTATTGTACTGTATCTGTGTGCATTTTTAGCTATCCATCCCATGCTCCTATGCAGTGCATTTAAATGACTGTCAGTAGAAATTGCTGGTATTTACTGAATGTCCAGAGTTAACTTGTCCAAGATACCGTTCTAAGAAAGCATGCACTCCTTGCTGCTGCAGTAGTCAGTGGTTTCTGAGTGACCTTCTGATCTTCAACCCAAGTCTTTCAGATGACTGCCTGACTTGTGCTTCTGCTGATAGAATATATATAATCTTGAGGTTACTGAGGCTGCCAGCTGTATTTCTGAGCAGATCAGACCAAACAAAGCAACAGTACTGGAAATCCAAATATGCTCTGTAAAGCATCATCAAAATATTAACCATAAATCACAGGACTCTAGGGCATGCTACAAATCCAGTGATTCAATGTGTCAAAAAGGAACTATTAGCCTTCCAACTTGGGATAAAATAATCACAGGAAAATAGGTGGATCTGTCAAGTTGTTAAAAGATAATGCTGAAATATGCAGCAATCTGTTCAGCAATAAGGCTGTCAAAGATGGTAAATATTGTCTAGAAAATGGGAAAACAGACAATTTTTACATTAGTGCTTGTGAAAATAACTTGTATTTGACTTTGCATTTTAGTATTTGCATCTCTAACCCACACTGAAAGATTAGAGCTAATAAAAAAGGTAGAAGCTATTAAGTTAAAAAGCAAAAGAAAAACCCCAAAGAAGAAAAAACCCAACCCTAAATCCCTGCTGTATGGCCTTGTAGAACAGAAGTATGGTGAAATTATTTGTATTTAAAAACAAACAAACAAAACCCCCCAAAACCCCAATTGCTTAGGCAAATCCCATTTTACTTTAAACAAATCTTTAAGGCTCATTTACAGTACAAAATCCTAACAGCTTTGGAGACCTGACAAGAAGGAACAAAAAGTTTCAGCTTCTTCCAGCAAAATTACAAAGTCACCTTTTCCATTATCAATTGCTATAAATCTCCCCGGTGAACTTAGCGGCCTCAAATATGGTTAAAATACACTGACTTGCAATGGCAAAAGGATCACTGACCACACCAGATTTTGATAATTCCATACTCCAACTGTGGACAACGTATGAACACAAAACCTACATTTTCAGCTCTCTTGTATCATGAGAGAATCCACATGAAAAACAATGTCACTGCTTCTGGGATTGCTGATAAATTTGTCTCACAAATGCAAAGGAACAGTAATGGTGCAGCATCACTATTCCTTGATGCCTATTAGAAGAGTGTGAAGAATTCTGCAAATGTTATGGAGTGCAAGAAGGTGTTCTCAACCCAGTGCAGTTGTTCACATTCCTCACTGTTTTATACCTGTGTTTCAGACAGGATGAAATTCATTGTCCTCTAACTTTTCAAAGATCATTAAAAAGTGATGCACTTAGCTGTGCTGTGCTTTACTGTTGTTTAGGGCAACAGAAATGCAAGCCTGTAAGATATGATGCAGGCGTAGCTGGTTGTGCTTCCTAGATTAAAGGTTACCTTGTATGTCCATTTTGTAAGATGTTTTTTCTGCTGATTTGAGCTTTGTCAAGCAGAAGTATGCTTGGCTGCTGCTATGGGATGAATTTGAGACTTTGTCAGCAGAAATAATTGAGCTTTTTCTTGGAAGGAGACTGCATTCTTCATAGCTGGCTGAAAAGCTCTCACACTTCTGTATTTCAGACTAGATACTTTGTGTAGAGGGTTGCTCTGTTGCTGGGCGTAGGTCTGCTTTGTTCTTGTAATAATCCAGCTGAAGCTAGTGGTGTCACTGACTTTGTTGTTTTTATTTGCCTCTGCTTTGTTAGAGATAACACTTTTCCTGGACCTGCCCTCGCTCAGGGATATGTTCAAACCAGCAGCTGCTTTTTGATACCAGTAAGGCATCCTGACTTAGAGTGGGCAAGTGATCAGCTGTCGTGGTTCTGCTGTGGCTCTGAGGTAGAATAGCCCCCAAAGACTGAACACAGCAGGGACTGAAGCTCAAGGCAGATACTTTGGCTGGGCAAAGAACGCTGGAAGCTGAAATAAGGAGTGGTGAGGTGAGGAGCAGAGTGACATGGAATTGCTGGAGGAAGACTGTAGGCAAGGGAGTACTTATGAGTTTAACCAAGCAAGGCCCATAAGGGCTGGTGCGGGCAGTGGGTGCTTGAGATAGCAGTGGCTGAGGTGAGAGGAGTACTTAGGACTGCTGTTTGTGAGCGTTGTCCATTCGATGGTGTTCCTGGGGTAGAAAAAAGAGAATGCATTCATAATTATGCGTGCATAGTATCATGGTGCATCAGTTCAAAGAAGGAGAATTAAGCGTAACTGGACTTGACTTTGCAACGTTAATATCTATTACAACACTGTTTTGCATGCAAGAGAGGTACGTAAATTTAGTTTCAGCTGGGTTCCTGGGTGGTTCAGTGCAGACAGTTTAAACGGTGCTCTTTTGTCTCCCTTACCCCGGGATTCACTGCTTACCTCCAGTGAGGCCCCAGGCACTGCAGTTTGTCCTTCTGCCTCCTACCAGCAGCAGGGTGATCCAACCTATGTATCTCTGCTGTAACTATGTTTTATGTGGAAGATGTGTCTGTAGTATGAACTCCTGAATTTCTTTCTTTATATTTGTGGCAAACAGCTCTTCTGGGGTAGGGCATTCTTAGTCTGTAGCAGATGTCCACCTGTGTACCCTCTACATATGCTGCTGACAGCTTAACAACTGATGTAGTCTAAAGATAATTAAATATTAAGTCTTGAATAGGCTCTAGTATCTTATCAGTAATTGAACTGCCATAATGTATTTGCTTATGTTTACTGCTGTGTGCTAAGCCAGATGCATTTCATCATTTTGATCCTTTCCATGCAGCTTTTCTCATAATGCAGCTTCATGTGTAAGCAGCTGTATTAAGTAACAACCCTACATGCTTTCCATCTGTCTTTGCTGTAAGAACAAGCTACACGCAATAAATGCATCTCTATTCTTAAAACAAGCGAGAGCAATTGCAGAGACGTTCTGCAGTCACCTGTTGGAAAGAAACTGTCCAGGATATTCTTCATAATTCCTTTAAACTTTCTTGACTCCTACTCACTGCTCCACTTGCCTCCCCGCCCCGAACCCCCCCGCCCCCCTTTATTACCCAGTATGTTTCCTATCCCTGGCTCTTTCCCCTTGCACCCTATATGTAGTTTTTTTAATTGTTACAGGATTGTATGATCCTGCATGGTTTCCTGAAACCGCCACACAAAAAGCTATGGCTTTGGTTTTGTCAGAACTGTACAAACTTTGTAAATGGGTCAACTTTAGGGGCCCACTTAAGCCACTTCCAAGATTGCATTGCTGGGGAAGAAGGACAAGGGAAAGGCAATGTTACCTTTGAAATTTGTAGCTCTCTGTCTTGGCCTGGTAAAGGTAATGCACTGTACCTCTGGATTTGTTTGGATGGTAGTTAGCGTGGAAGGACAGTGAGAGCAGCAGAAGCACCAGCAATCTCTGTTACTTGGCCACTGTTGAGAAGATGGACCTTATGAGTACCTCAGACCTCTCAGGGGTCATCTCAGTATACTGTCTAGCAGTGAGCCTGTCTATCTAGATGTGAGATCCTGTGTTTAAATTCTTATAGTACACTAATAACTAAGTGGGGAGTGCTTGCTGTAGTGCCATGGTCCTGCATTACGGCTGTAGTTGTCTTACACTAACTGCCTCTCAAACATGGAGTATTCTGCCTTTCTGTAGCTAATAGTCAAGTCTCTTGATATGAAAGTGTGTGCAAGAAATCCGTCTCTTGTGGAAGGAAAGAAATAGCAAGCCAAGGCCTATAAACAGCCTGTGTGATGGAGACCTAGATACATAGTATCAGCTAAAGTCTGTGGGTTGTTGGTTGGTTTTTTTATGTGCCTTAAGGGACAGTATCCATATCAGCTGGTTCATTGCCCAGCCTACCAGGCAGCGGTGTCAGATAGTGTGTATTCCTTATTCACTATAAATTGAAAAGTTATTCTAATTAGACAGCACTGTAATCCTCCTGCTGCTTTGGATCAGATGTCTTCCAGTGTAAACAAAGCCCCATCATATTTGAAGAAGTGGGTCAGATCAAGAGACATTGTGGTGCATGATAGCATAATCCAGTGGAATTGGTTCTTAAATGGTGCCTCTTCATGGGGGAAGGGGACTCTGGGCTGCAGCCTACACTTTGAAAAGGTCACTGTATTGGAAGAGTATTAAAATTCAGTGTTTGTCAATGCCATGTTTTCCATTTCAGAGCGTTATAGGTGCTGTGTTTACATTAGGAACCCCATGTCTTTCCTGTGCTTTGCCTGCCAGTGCTATACAAAAATTCAAGTGAAATACACTTTCAAAAGTCCATTTGCAGAGCAATGAAATGAAACCATCTTAATCTAACAGTATGTAAAAGTATATAAATTTGGCAGTGACATATGGATGTATAATTGTACAGCTTATGTACTGCATTAATGAGGTATAAAACTTGTCTCGGGAATGAAGCTATGCAGTGGCTTTCATTCCACAAATCCATCAGAGCAGCATATCAATGAAAGTATATTCTTTCCACAGTGCTTGGAAGACATATGCTAAGTGTTAGCACTAGTTGTCATACGGTTCGCAGAGTCACTGTAAGGCCTGAGAGGGCTGAATTTGCCCCATTTGGACTTTGTCTCATTGAACTATTAACTATTATGATTTAATATTTCTGTCAAATGTCAGACTCCAGGCTGAAAAGACCACCTCGGCTGTGGGGTGGTTCAGTGCAGGTTTTGCAATCTCTGTGCTTCTAGTTGGGAAGGGATTTGCAGGGGGCAGATGGTGCACAGCTGCAGGGAAGCAGAGGCAGAAACAGAAGCCCAAAGTACCAAAAGAGCAGACAGAAATGTAGAGGACTGCAAGAGCTGAAGATTCTGGGGAGAGACTTTGAGAGAGATCTTCAAGATCTCTCTATCTCCAGACTGTTTTCATAGCTCAACTCTATCTATGAGGGATCACTTTCCATAGTTTGTGTATTGTTACTCACATTCCCATGCGTATGGGAGATGGTGAACAACTTGGGGCTGGATGGAGAGATGTGTTTGTCTAGATAACTGGAATTCAAAGCTGATTGAAACCAACCACACATACCTTGAAGGCTTATAGCTACAGAGGAAAACTGGGGGCATGCAAGGCTCTCATTTAAGATCAGCAGAGTGGCTAGATGAGCAGACTCATCAGAGTTATAAAAAGCTTGAAAACTAGCTTTGCATCCTGTGTGAACTGGAGTTTGTAAAAAAAAGCCAACCAACCAAACAAAAAAACCCCCAACAAATCACACCTATTCCTTGTTGCATTTCTTAATAAGTAGCTTCAGCCAAATTTTTATTGTCCTAATGTTAATGTTTGACCATCATCAAAATTAAACATTGAGGTATATTTAATTTAAATGTAAAACCACCACATACACACAAAAGTACTTGATTAAAATGAAATTGAAATAAATGGCAGCATGGTCCTTGGGCAGCATTTTGTGTAGTGATAAAGTGGTGGATTGGGGCTTTTGAAAAGGTGAGGCTGAGACTGCTCAAGGGAGTCAAGCACTGAGGGGACTCTGCAAGTCCCTACCCTCATTTTAGGCAGTGTGGTGCAGCAAGAGCAGAGCTGTAAAGCAGAGTGCTTAAGTGTTGAGGTCCCATGGTCTGTGCTATATGCAGTTCAGAAAGGCTCTGTCTGCTCCTATGGATCACATACTGATTAGTGGTTGAAGTACCATAGTGGCAGTCTTCCAGTTTTGTTTCATACCAAAGGAATCTGTTTTGTGAATGAATGAGTTATCTCTCTGAGAATGCATTGTATTGCAAAAGACTGCAAGAAGAAGTGACTGGGATGTTGCTTCAAAAGTACCCAAAACAGAGGAGGACCTAGAGAAAAACTGATAAAGGAGGATGTGGAACAAAAAGTAAAGGTAATCTAACTGGGATCAGATTTTCTGATCAAGATATGTTGATGTGGCAATAAGGAACTGAAAACGTTATATTGAACTTTTTTGGGGAGTTTGTGCTGGAGGCACGAGGGCAGTCTGAGTTTGCACGCCCAGGCTCTGGAGTTACATGTATCACTTTTCTGACCAAGTCTGCAAGTGTCTCAGCAACCAGACAGTGGAAACAGAGAAAAGGCTTGTCCCAGGTAGTGTGTACCTACCCAAAGTTACACTGCAGCAAAACTTCCCCATTCTTGGAACTGCTTCACGTTTACAAACGTTTCTATCAACATAGTCAACATTACAGATATGTTTTCCTTTATCAGATCAAGTAAGAAACACAGTGAACAAATCTGTTTGTAGGAACCATTTAAGGTTTTCAGAGCGTATTTGTTGAATATGCTTGACAAAATCTAGAACAAATTCAACTGCCTGCACAAGACAGGCAACTGTTTTACATTGACAAGGCAAAAAGCCAAGGACAGATTGGAAAGCAGGTTATTCTGAATGTTGGTTATAATGAGAACCCTTTAGCTTAATTCTAAGCAAACAGATGAAAACAATCATTAAATTTCTTACAGTTCTAATAAAGGACAAGAAGTATGAAACACGATGAGCCAATATTTAAGATTAATGTTTGTAATTGAACATATTTCTAAAATCCTCTATTGTCCCTAAAGCCTGAATAAGAAAGAGGTAAGTCTGTGATAATAATGGAATTGAGACACTTCAGACTGAGACCAGCCAAGGTAGTTTTTAAACCCTCCTCACCTAATAAAAAAGAAAAGCTGATATGTATTGTTTAAAATAAAAACGTGTGACAAGGTGAAATGCTTTAGTAGTTGAGTTTCCTGACATGCATATCTTAGCAGTGTGCTGTACTCCAGCAAGCTGGGGACACCAAAGTTGGGAGAGATATTAACAGTCCAGACTCCTTAAATTGAAATGTTCTCCGTTGTTTCCTTGCTGGGTCTTTGCATATATATTTGCATATTTAAAAATGTTCAATGCCACTGTCAGTACATGTGTGGGATTGTTTTTAAAACTTCTGATGTTGAGAAATGGCAGCCGGTGAAATTCAGTCATACAGGTTAAAAACGCATACATACTCAGTACATATCAAAAG
>JAVSBS010020234.1:0-11881 GCA_033124195.1 Coracias cyanogaster | reverse complement strand
AGGAAAAAGTTCTTTAATATGAGGGTGGTTGCGCACTGCAACAGGTTGCCCAGGGAGGTGGTGGAGGCCCCATCCCTGGAGACATTCAAGGTCAGGCTTGATGGGGCTTTGAGCAACCTGACCTAGTTAGAGATGTCCCTGCTTTTTGTAAGGGGGTTGGACTAGATGACCTTTAGAGGTCCCTTCCGACCCAATACATTCTATGATTCTAAAATATTTAATCTGTATCTGTGGAGCTGTTATTTAGAGGTTTTTTTCTCCCTGCATGCAGAAATGTTCTGATACTGTCTAAATTAAGTAAATGCTGAAATAGGGGTTTGCCCATGAAACTATCTTCAAAATACCCTGCTGGAATACTGACATTTTGTAGTGGGTATTTCATAATGTTTATAAGTACACTAGTACCTACACTGTGCTCAGTGTTGGGGCACTAAAATATTTTTTTTTTCTTTCTGAAACAAGATTGCAGATGCACTAAACCCTGTGGCAAAGGGTCAGAATACATATCATGTGGAAGGGTACTTCCCTTGTATTAAGAAGTTTGAAAGTGGGTGGTCTGTGTAGGCATATCCCACTATATTTCTGCTGTTAAACCATTTAGCCTGTTGTTACCATTCAAGCATCTTTTTATGCTCTCATTTTGTGATTTTTCCAGAATCTGTATTTGTTTTGGTTTGGTTTGTTTTGAAAACAAAATGCTGCAAAAGCAAGGATCCAGTATTGCTGATGAGGGGATTTAAAATACCATGTTTTTCCTCAACTATGCAAAGGAGTAGGAGGACAGGATCAGGTAGTATAGCTGAGTGGTAAGTTATTAAACTGAAATAACTCAATTGATTTTGATCCTTTGTCCACACTCCCAGATTTCAGGGTCTTAATATCTGAAGTGAAAAGTAATGTTATTTAATAAGTGGTAAAAAATGATTCAGTAGTGGAATAAAGAAATGCAAAGTTACCATCTGAGACATCAGAAAAATTGTCTGTAAAATGCTACTTCTTGAGTTTCTTTCATTACCAAAAGGATAAAAAAGCCATGCACTTTTGCTAGTTTTTGCAATTCCGTGGAAGTAAAAAAAGGAAGTAAACTATAAAGTGGGAGGCTGCTGTTACTGTGATCATAGCATGGGAGTGAAACTAATGCTTTAGCTATGTATTAACTAGTAATTATCCTGCCTTAAGTTAAAATTATTGCATTCAAAATAAAGTGAGGTCACAACTTTACATTTCCTTTATTGATTTTGAAAATCATAAGATTTACGTGCATGCAAGTATCGCTGGCACAACCTATTTTGTGATATGATCAGTCTTGTAGGTTCCTGTAGTACTGAAGACCAAGAAAACCACCCAATATCAGCAACATCTAAACTGTGGAAGAAAAGTCAAATTAAGCTGAGAATGACATCAGAAAATGTTCGGATATTAATGTTATGAAATCCAATAAGAGGTACAATGAAATAGGTGAAGTGCTTCCAGAATCTCATCCCAAAAGGTATTTTCAGTTAAAAAATCATGCTACAGAATGTTTAGTAGAGAAACAATTCCTGAAGGAGGAAAAAAGAGGAGAATCAATGATCAGTCAAGTGAGAAAAGGTGCAGGGTGTAGTGATGGGAATCAGATATCTTATGGTTGAAATTATGAACCTGTTTAAGGAAGTGGCATATCTCCTGCCAGTGAGTCTGGCAGGACCCCTATCTCTTCTGGAAGGATCAGAATCCTAACCATGTGGCTTATTAGGCTCAGTCTTCAAATAGTTTCATATCTGTTTGTGTTTAAATTTAAGTGTACTGCAGTGTGGTCTCATTTCCCCACACAGTTGGTTTTTATTTATTTTTTTAAGGGCAAGAGGTGGGGAACAAGGTGGAGGAAAGATTTTATGAATTCCTAAATAAAGATGTTTGGGGTTTTTTTTAAGATTCTGTAGGCTCTTGACAGAATCCGGTTTATTACATCATGTGAAAAGAGAACAAGCAACAGTTCGAATTGGTGCCATCTAAAATGTCAGTCAGCAATTCAAAGTAATAATAGTAAGCTATGATTTTTCTGTGGAGACCATCTGAAGAAAGAGCACACCAGTAGAAACTTTTACCTGTTGTTTGTATAGTGGTATAGCCCAACGCAAAAGTTTAGAGCTTACTTTAAGACATACTGTATATAATCAACAGCTATATGGTAATGGCATACTATACACCTGCATTGATGGAGGAAAACAGGCAGAGTTGCAGAACCTTTTTGAAAACCCATTTGGGAGCACTCTTACAGCCTGGTTGTTGCCTATGTTATAGTTCCTAATGGCACCTGGAAGTAGGAACCTATGGGGAAGGAATGTTGAGATTTTGAAGCTTTTTGCAGTTTGTATAATGGAGGGAAAAATTCATCCATCAAAAAGAAAAATATTTATCTGCATTTTTTTCTCAGGACTGTTTCCCAGAGGCTAAGACCAAGTTGGCATTAATGTGTTCATTCCTTTTATTGCTTTGGGGTGGCTGCCAGCGGGGGAGTTCACCTTTGGGCAAAAAGGTAATGTTACGATCCAAATTCTGCTTGTAGCAGTTTTCCCACTAAGCTCAGTGGGACTTTCTTGACTTTGCTCACTTTAGTCAGGTAAGCGTAACTTTACATATCCGTAAGACAGAGAGTTACTGGCAAAGGACCTCCTCTAGAGGCAGTTTTCCTCTTTCCCAAATTATGCTACTCAGTATGGAGAGCAGAGCTGGACACACTAGAGGAATGTTTTCATGAGATGCCTGATTGATTGTTCCTTCTATGTTCTCTGGCTGTTGAATAGAGTCCAGCTAGGCTAAATCTTTCCAAACAGCAAATGTTTCCAAAAAGGGGAAGATCAACTAAATATAATTTGAAAGTGTATTAGGCTGGGTATCTTGTATTTCCACTTTTTCAGATCTAAATATTATTCACTTGAACATCTGAATGAACTAGTTCAAGAACTTTTGACGTTTTCCCACTTCAAGAAAACAAAATGAAATGGTTCTCAGAGGATCCTCATAAAAACCTTTTGCCATATGCTTAATCACAGGCAACAGGAGGTGCAGAATTCCAGTGAGGTGCCTGGGGAGCTGAATGTGTCGCTTTTCCTCTGCCCTTTGTATACAGACTCACAGGCTCGCACACTTCCATATCACTTCCTGAGCAGTGCACTGCTACTCTGTTGTACTCAAATTGTCTCAACAGCAGCTGGGGAGTGTGAAATGGCAAGAAGAGAGAAAAAGGCAGAAGGTTGTTCTTAATGGTATAAGCTGATAGACTTAATTATATGTTTGCTTTAAAACTAAATTTTCAAAAGGGGCTTACTGTTTCAAGTACTCAGTTTGAGAGACTTACAGCTTTTTAATTTTTTCCAGAGATTGTCTACGGTCATTTGCTGTTTCTGTGAATTACAGCTGGAAGTTTGGGGGTTCAGCCAAGTGTCCCCCCCTTTTTAAACAACATGTCATTGGCATTTAACAACAACTATCCAATGTCTGCAGATACTGAGGCATCTCTCTGACACATTAGCTTTTTTAGTGTCTCCTTTGTATTGAAGCATACCCCAAATTAAAAGAAACGTGAAGTCATTTAGAAATAAATCATCTTCTTTTACTACATTACTTACATTGCAAATCTTATTTAAAGTGACTTGCCCACCCCCTTTTTCTCTGCTGTGGTGATTTTGTTAAACATGATAGTTAATTATATCTTAGTTGATCCCTTGGCTATTGTACTTAAGAATGGCTGGTTTTGCTTAATTCACTTTTAATTCACCATTTGCCTGCAGCCTACAATAAAAATGAATACAAACTATGTTTAAAAGCTTTAGAAGGCAGATCTGACAAATGCAACATAGGATTTAGAGACAAAAGGCAATTGGCCACTCCTACCAAATCACATCCCAACTAATGAGAGGGTTTGGGATCGTCAGAACTCTTCAGTAATTTGGAGCCTCCTGACAGGCAGCTAAATCTACTGCTGTCAGAGGTTGGGCACCATGTTGAAGTCACAGCAGAGGAACATTCTGGGAAACTTGGGAACCAGGGACTAGAAGGGATTGCCTGAGTCATCAAGTCCAGTTTTTTACTGTTGTAGACATCCATGTTTTATAATCCCTTTCATTAAGTTACTATCTTAAAACTAGTTAGATTCTTTGGCCCCACCGCTCCCCTTGGCTGGCTGTCACAGAACCTCTTCCTTCTGATGGTTAGAAGCCTTCTAATTTTGAAACTAAATATATTCATGGCCAGCTGACGCCCATTTGTTCCTATGCCAACACTGTCCTGAAGCTGAAAAAAAGTTCCTCTCCTTCACTTCAATCCCTTGATGCAGGAGATAGCCTGTCCCACTTATTCATTCTGCTGCACTATCGAAGCTAGGTGCCCTGAGTTTTTATCTTATAAGGGCATCTCCATTGTCAAGGGATGCCCTTCTCTGAGTACGGTGGTCACAGTTTGAGTTCAGCGTTTTTGTCTATGAATAGCGAGGCTTGACCACAGTACACCAGTGTGAGATCTTACCAGTGCTTTATACAAAAAGTGCAGCCTGGCCTTAACTCTGCTGTGAACACCTCAGTTCAGAATAGTGGTTCCAAATTAAACTGTAATTCAGATGAGAAAGAGCATGTCTACAGTTGTGACAATATGAACATTGCTGTTTATAAGCAGAAAGATAATGCAAGCTAAAAAATAGGTCTTACCCAGTATCCAGGCTTACTACATGGAAGTCTTGGTTTAAAAATATGCCTTTGAAATTTTTCAGTAGGATCATAACAATGTCACTCTAATTAAAGAGATCCATTAATTAATTTGTCCTATATGATGCTATTAATCATCCTCAGACAATGTGAATAGAACCTTCTTTATCAGACATGACATATGTGAGATGGCTTGAAATGAACTAACACATTTGTGTAGGGTGAATAATAAACTGAAACAGATTTAAAATAAATGAGCTCTGTAGCAGATTTGAAGTACCTAGGATTTGGAAAGCCTTGCTATACCAGTAGATGGCACAAATCAGCTTGATTTGGTTTCAGAACATGTATAAAGAATACATTGAAAAAATAATGAATTGAAATTGTAATAAAGCTCTATTTAGGGTAACTAGATGACAGCAAAAATTATGAACAGGAGAGTAACATTCATATTTTGCATTATATTGCCTCAATGGGCTTTTTCATTAAAATAATTATCTGCTAATGCACTAAACTCTACATCTTAAAGGATTTTGACCTATTCAGATCTAGCAGAAATGCCAAGGCAGCCAGTGGGTTCAGATCCGGTCCTGATTTCATCAGTGAAAAATTGTTTTGTTTTCTGTAGACACTTCAACTTGCACAGTGTGCAGATTTCAGTTTATTTTGCTGGTAGAGTAGTTTGGTTTTTCTTCCAGGAGAGAATACACTCTCACACTAAATCTTTCATTCCAGCTGTTTAAATACCAGTTGACAAAGAGTTTCGGCCATTAAACTGCCAACTCTTTAATTGGGCTGATTTTAGCTCAGGGCATTTGATACTTTGGAGGATGGCTTTTTATCTTAGAAGACACATCCCACACTGAGATGTGGAGGAGTAATTCTGACAAATCTCTTACCTCATCCTCCACCCCTCCCTTGCCAACCATGTGGCTACATTTTTCATGGGGAATCCCAGCCCTGGTGACTGGACAGATTGGCTCCTTACTTTAGAAAACAGGGCCATGTTACAGAGCAAAGAAGCAGTCGCAGATCAGGTAGCTACTTCCCTGTCCTCTCAGGTGTTACCTCCACCCTGCTGGCAACCAGGGAGTCATGGCCCATTTTCTCTCCATCTCTCTGTGTCCTCCTCTTCTCTTCCAGGGGGTCTCTCCACTGTAGGTTTGTTGCAGACACCATCACAGCACATTTGTTTCAGAGTTTGTAATGATGGTTGATTTTTTCCTTACAAGATCACAGCCTTTGTATGACCTAGCTGAAGATATTTGGGAGAGAATGCAAGAAAGAAAATAAAATTAGATATGTTAATTGGCCTTGTTTGAAAGTTGTTTTTTTTTTCAGCTTGATAGGATTAAGTTGCTTCTGTTATCTAACACAGAAGGAATTCCAGTTCAACCTAGCTATTCTGTAAAAGGTCATCAGTAGTTGGGTGAATAAAAGCTGGTTTGATAGGAGGATTTGGAACAACAACACAGGATATTGAAACAACTTCATATTTTATTAACTTAAGGGCTGATCAACAGCTAACTATTGTTGGATAAAAATCCAATCTCTTAGGCTGGTAATAAATAAAATTACAAAAAATCTCCTTTGAACTGCAGTGAGTCAATATAACCTGTACAGACATTTACCTAGTTATGAGCTGCTAAATGAGGAGGTTTCTTTACCAGGGAAAATGACACATCATGTTGTACGATAGAAAAAAAAAAAAAACCACAAACCTTTCTGTCATTTCTTTTAACTTTTCGGTATGTAATGAATATATTACACATCGGCCAAGGAAGTCAGTGGGAGAAGCAAGATTTAGCTAAGAGCGTGTGAAAGTTGGGTTTGAGTTATATTCTAGCTTGAAATCTCTTTTATTTTTAAGTACTAGAGGGAGCTGTGTTAGGAACTCTGCCAGTTGAGTGTCACTGCAAAACACTGTCCTGAAGGAGGTTAGGTGCCAAAGGAGATGTGCTTAGGAACTGTGATAACACAGAGGTGAGGATACTACTAATGACAGTTGCCTGCAGCTGAAGAGTTGATGCTTCATGTCTCTTGGAAGGTGACTCTAAGCTGACTCAGGTGGGAAGGATTGGACCTTGAATTTAAAAAGAGAGTTGAAATAAAAAAGGAAGGAGGGATGTGTTTTAGGAGCTGCAAAAGCAAGGAGGCAAAAAAAGCTCATCTTTGGTGATGTGGGTGTGTTGGGTGGCTGCTAGATGGCACTAACAACGCTCAAGTCACAGAGGTGATGTGCATTGTTGCAGGCAGATTTCTTCCGAGACTCCTGCCTGGCTTGTTGTGATAGCGCAATGAGACGGGGGCTGCATGTATCCTGAGACAGACCTCCACCCTCATTGCTTCTTTTGTGATTGGATATTAAGAATGGGAAAATGACTTTCCATTCAGCAGAGAGCCATACAAGCAGGATCCTGTATTTCAGTGCCTTTTAAACTTTAAAGGCACTTTGTGATTCTTTGAGGGTGAATGATTTTGTGCAAATTTAATTACTATTGTGACACTGCATAGAGTCTGGACAGCATAAAATCCTGCATGGCTGAGACTAGGCTTAAACATGAGAACAGCCCTTCTGTGCTCAGCTTTAGATGTTTTTATTAACGAGACTATATTTAAATGCTTGTAGCAAGCAGAGAAAATTAAATTCAGTCTTATGAGACTTACTGTGTAAATGGAGAGAGAAAACACATTAAAAATGTCCTGCATGATCATCAAAGCTTAACAATTATTTTTATTAGTTGTGCAGAACCATTTCTGATTACATTGGCAAGCTCAGTAAAAGGCGGTGTGCATTTTAGAAGGGATTAGGATGAAAAGAGGGTGTCTGCCTTTCCCTATCCATGAGCTAGAAGGAGTTTCATGTACAAGGAGCAGAGGGAAGTGGAGGCAGAGGGAGTTACTCAGGAAGCAGTGGTGCCAGAGGCACTGGCATAAGAATCGAAACAAAGAATAGGAGGAATTAAGAGCGGAGGTGTAGGCAGGGATGGACTTGTGCAGGGTCTGGAAGATTCCCTCTTGACTCTGGTGTTTTTTGGGCAAATGCATACTAATCTTATCTTTGCTCTGGAGTATGAATATCAATCTTAAAATTTCTGACTGTGTCTAAAAGTACCGCCTTCATTCTTCTACATGACTGAAAACGCAGACTAGTCTGTCCAGACTAGATACTAACTTCCTTTAAATCTGCTGCTGAGCACTTTTGTCATTTTTACATGCAACTTATGCATATGTACACCTTGAGCCCATGATACGCGTGACACCCTTGGCTCTAACATTATGCTCACAGCACCCTTCGTGCAGTGTTATGTTCATGGGATTAATCCAGACATTAACAGTTGAGTTATTACAAGGCTATATATTTAAAGGAGTATGTGGAGTTACAGTAATGATGAACTTAACCCTAGTATTTCCCAAATACTGATATGGCAACTGGTTTTGGGGGGTGGTATGAGACTAGTACTAAGATGTCTTTTGGGGAGGTTTCACCTTTGACGTTTCACTCAAAAGAAAGGATTAGAAGTGGAACCTCCTGAGAGTCCAAGTACCATTTAGAAAATTTAGGAGTAACCAAAGAGTTTGCTTCTCAAGGCAATGCTGTCTCAGCTGTACTTCAATGCCTTTGAATGCTTCCTGTCCAGGCTTCTGCCACAGGGCAAATCTGGAGAAGCAGGATATCTTATAGCACTGCTAGACTTGTAGCTCAAGGCTGTTTGCGTGTTTTGGAGTCAGGTTTATGGTAGTTGTAAATGACAACCTTGGTAAAGATACTTTAGGGATCAAGGTGGTGGTTATCTGATCATGATAGAATGGACTTCTGTCCTCTTACAGCCCAGGTGCTTTTAACAGAACTGGTCTGGGATTTTTCAGTGAAGTTACTTTGTTGCTGTTATTATTTGAATACATATCAAAGAGTAAATGTCAATTTCTTAATCCAAAATGGAATATCTGGTCTAGCATTCTCCATACCTGAGTAGCCAGACAGTTAATACCAATGAAACTCCACCAGAACTCTTCCTAGGAGCAGAGGAAGAGAGATGCAACTTGCTAAATGACTTTCCAGTGGAGCAGCCACTCTACACTTGTTTATTCGGTGTCATATGTTTCAAATCCAGCCTGTACCAGGGCCTGTTATACTCAAGTACTGTTTTCTACACATTTTCAATCTTCCATCTGCCATCAAAATGAGAGATTTACATGGAACTGGCACTTAGCAAAGAGTTATCTCCATTTACCTTGTAAGAAGAGACAGGGAACACAGGATACAGAGTTTTCAGACACTGGCAGAAGGTATTATTTTGTAAGTGTGATCAAAACATTGGAGGGAAAAAACAGATATGAATTTAGAATATGTTTCTCTTTTATAATGACAGATAATGGGCAAATTGTAAGTGGGTTTCACAAAATAAGTTCCCAAATATTTAGTGTTTTCTGCATTTTGGTATATTGTTTCCTTTGTATTTTCTTTTTTGTCACTTTTTTGTAATAAGGCAGGTATTGGCAAAAGTATGTGAGCTTATTTTCCATCCTTTCCATTTTTCATTCTCCTTTTTTTCCTTTGTTTCTCTCTTCAATTTAGTTTTCTTCTTCTGGAAATCTCTAAAATATTTAAGAATTTTTAAAAGTCTTTCTGATTTAAAGAAGTGTACAGAGTAGTAAGAGGGAGTAGTAATTTTATAACGCTCATTCTGCAACTTTTTGCAGTTCTTACACCTTTTGAAATTAGTTTTTATTTTCCCTAGGCTAGAAAATTTCCATTTATTTTTTTTAAAGCTTCCTATTGTGGTTTAAACCCAGCTGGCAACTGAGCACCACACACCTATTCACTCTCTCCTGCCCCCAGTGGGATGGGGAAGAGAATCAGAAGAGTAAAAGCAAGAAAATTTGTGGGTTGAGATAAAGACAGTTGAATTGGTGAAGCAAAAGCCACACATACCAGCAAAGTAAAACAAGGAGTCCATTCACCACTTCCGATGGGCAGGCAGGTGTTCTGCCATCCCCAGGACAGCAGGGCTCCATCACATGTAACAGTTACTTGGGAAAACAAATGCCACCACTCCAAACATCCCCCCTTCCTTCTTACCCCAGCTTTATATGCTAAGCATGACGTCGTATGGTATGGAATATCCCTTCGGTGAGTTGGGGTCAGCTGTCCCAGGTATGTCACCTCCCAGCTTCTTTTGCACTCCCAGCCTACTCACTGGTGGGATGACGTGAGAAGAAAAGGCCTTGACTCTGTGTGAGCACTGCTCAGCAATAACTAAAACATCCTCGAATGAGCACCACTGTTTTCAGCACAAATCCAAAACACAGCCTCATTCTAACTATTATGGAGAAAACTCATTCTACCCCAGCCCAAACCAGCACACTTCCAAACTGAGAAAATATTGAAAACCTATTTGCCTAAAAAGAGATAAAGGGAACATGAACACACAAAACTCATTTGTTGCATTCAGTGAGCAAAAAGAAAAAAAAAAGAGGGATATAGAAAGAAAAGTCAACAGCCTTTCTGAAAGATATCTGAACACTTTTGTGAAAGTGAATTGGTTTCACAGATGCAGTATTTTTTTTTAATTTTGTGTTAAACATTTGGTTCGTTTATTTCTGTGATCTCTACCACTCTAAATTTTAATCTATAAGTAATATTATTAGGGCTATGCTAGTTATAGGTATAGTACAAAATAAGTAAGTAATGGTAAAACTTGTGCTGGTAGATTCCAAGTCAGAATTTGCTTCCAGCAGAAAAAAATATATACTTCATCTGTACAGCCTCTTACACAATTGTGCCCAATCTAGCTGCATTGAAAGGCTCTATTAGTATGTTTAAAACTGCATAGGTTTTTGTTCTGAAACAAATCTTGTGTTAGACATGCTCTGAATGTTCCCATGGTGTGAGCACACAAAATAATTCTGCATAGCTTAGTTGTGAGGTAGACGCCTGGTCTGTTATTGATGTCTAATCTCCACAAACAATTTTGTCTAATTATGATCTAATCTTAATCTATCTAATCTTAAATTGTATATATTTTTTAAAAAATTATTTTTCTCTTTATTATTTTACTTTTTTTTTTCTTACATAATAGTCTTTCTTTGGAAGATCTGTGGATTAATTAGGGTAGAAAATTTCCATGCATATTGTAGTGACCGGTTATAACTGCTATAGCCTTGTGCTTAAATGTCACTATACTTAACCATCTGAGATTAATAATACTGTTCTTTCAATGTGCAATACTTTTTAATTAATACATATTGTACGCGTAACAGAAGTAGTCTGTAGTGTTTTTGAAGGTAGTTTGATAGTCTGAAAATATGGGTAAACTAAGCAATTTATATACTCTGCCTGGTACTAACAGCAGCACAACGGACATATTTTCTTCCTGCTTCTTTATTTGTCTTCTCCACTTATTATCTCCCATAGTCTTGTTTCTAAGTCTTTTGGTATAGGCTACTGGTTTTTTATTGCCTGTATTTAACATAAGAACTCTCCCAGGTGCTGTCACAGTGGTAGTACAATAAGACATAGAGTGTACAATTATTTGGAAATAATATCTCTATTACCTCCCAACATTCATTAGAAATCAGTCAGTCAAATGCTTCTAACTCTAGTTATCATTTGTGGAAGTGGACATTTGTAATGCATAACTCCATGTTCTACAGAGGACATTGGTAAAGACATAGCTGTTCCTGTACTGGACTCTGTATCTCTGAGAAAAAATTCAGCTGTCTTTGTTAATATGGTTAGAGTACATCAGCATTGTTACCTGTTTGTTTTCTTGGTAAAGGCAACGAAGAAGAATTTCAAATACAGGAAAAAGGGAAGAAGTCATTCATGTGAACAAGTCTGTTGGGAGTATACTTTTATTTCTGGTTGCAGTGGAGGCTCATAGTAACACTGTGTTAACTTTTTATTGCATAGCATCCAGGAAATGTGGTTATTTGAAATCAGGTCACTTTTTGCATGTGAAATTCTTGTATCTGGTGGGTGATGTGGTTTGTGAAGAATTTACTGTCCTTCAAAAAGCATGGCAGTTGTTCAACAGTGTACTAGTTCTACACATACCTTTAAGAAGGATTTAAAGAAACACAAAGATAATGGAAGAAAGATGGATAACATATGAGGGAGTATGTGGAACAGAGAAGGAAAGAGAGAAAAAGCAGGTCAAGGGAGGTAGTCCTTCCCCTCTAGTCATCACTAGTGA